>PVKP010031737.1:0-26673 GCA_004027715.1 Plecturocebus donacophilus | reverse complement strand
CTGAAAATAGGCTATCCCCTCCCTGTCCTTGGGGCCAGCAGCAGTCCACAGCGCATCCTCAGAAGGACACTGACCAGCCACTGTCCCCCAGTGTCCTCTGAGGGGACTAGGAAGCCATTACTTTCCTGAAATCCCTCTCTGATTTCCCTGCCAGGCTGGAATGGCACTGCTCGTGATCACTCCCTTATTGGAAGCATGGCTTTCTTCCACAACTCAAACTGCAGCCACCCCTGGGTGTGCCTGGGAGCTGGCTGCGTGGTCACTCATGCATTCAGCGAGTCCTTGACCTTCTATTGAGCATGTACCACATGCAGAGCACTATTCTAGGTGCCAAAGATCAAAGGAAGTCACACAATAAACAGACACACCTTTGACATGGCAGATGGTGGAAAGGGCTAGGGAAAAAATCAAGCCAGACTAGGGAAGTGCCCCATGCAGGGAGCTGCTACTTCACCCAGGGTGGGTGGGGATGGCCACTTGTAAGTAGCACTTGATTAGAGCGCAGAGGGAGTGAAGGAGTGGACCTGGCAGGGCTGGGGGAAGCATTCCAGCAAAGGGAGCTCTGAAAGCATGTTCTGGACTGGCAAGGAGAGCCTGGCCTGGAGCGCGGAGCCTGTAGTAGGGGATGGACCGAGAGACATGGTGGTGTCAGGGCACGTGGGGCCATATGGGCCATTATAAGGACTTCAGCTTTTACCGTGCAAATGAGGAGGAGCCACTGAGTGGAAGAGTGCCATGCTGTGACAAGTAATGGCTGAAAAGGTTGCCTCTGGCTGCGGGGTGGGGAAGGAATGATGGAAGCAGGGGAACCAGTTCCCTTGCCTGGTAAGGGCTCGGGAGAAAAGGCCACCCTTACAACTCTGCCTTAATCCAGGCAAGAGATTATCGTGTGTTAGACCAGGGCGATAGCAGTGGGCCTAGTGGGACGGGGCGAGATTCCGAATACATTTCGGTCATTGGAATTTGCTGATGGATCGGGCGTGCCATGGAAGAGAGGAGTGAAGGATGGTTTTAAACCTGAGCAAGTTGAAGACTGGAGTCGCCATTTGTCAGAACAGAAAAGACCACAGGAGAAGCAGGTTTCAGAGGCATTCCGTTTTAGACACGCGTTCCGTCTGAGTGAAGAGGGGGAGTAAGCGGTTGGATATCCAAGTCTGTAGTTCATGGGGCAAGGTCTAAAATGGCAGATGGAAATACCTGGAACTCACTCAAAAGAGATTTGGGGACCAGCCTGGCAAACATGGTGAAACCCTGTCTCTACCAAAAATATAAAAATTAGCTGGGCCTGTTGGCATGAACCTGTAATCCCAGCTACTCGGGAGGCTGAGGCAGGAGAATGACTTGAATCTGGGAGGCGGAGGTTGCAGTGAGCTGAGATTGTGCCAGTGCACTCCAGCCTGGGTGACTCAGTCTCAGAAAATAAAAAAAGAGAAATTTTGATTTAAAGCTTCCCCAAGAATTCTTATGTGCAGCCAAGATTGTGAATCATGGGAATAGATGGTGTTTTAAAAGCCCTAGGACTAGCTGAGTGTGGTGGCACACACCTGTAGTCTCAGCTATTTGGGAGGCCAGGACAGCCCAGGAATTCCAGTCTAGCTCAGGCAGCATAGCACGATCCCATCTCTGAAAAACAGCAGTCCGTAAGACTAGACAACATCACCTAGGGAGATAGACAAACAGACCTCGGGACTGAGCCCCCGCGCACCTGGGTGCTTAGGAGTTTGAGAGATGAGGGGCAACCAGAAACCAGGGAAGTAGGAGGGAAATGGGGAGCTCTCCCTAGGGCCAGGTGGAAAGGGAATTTCAAAAGGAGGATGAGACCAGCGGTGACAAATGCAGCTGATGGGTTGAGTAAGATGAAGACTTAGAACTGACCATGAGATTTGGCAATGTGGAGGTCACCAGCATCCTTGATAAGAGGACATCCTTGATGTCCTTGATAAGAGTGGGTGGATGGGTGGCAGTAAGCAAAAGCCTGTTGAGGGAGACGGGGAGTAGGGAATGGGGACAGCGGGGCCTTTACGGTCACTGGCTACGGTTTGCTGTGGAGGAAAGCAGACAAATCCAGGAGTGGGAGGAGGGCGCAGGGCCCAGTGAGGGGTGGTGTGGCTGGTGTTTAGGCAGGAGCTGTCGTAACGTGTATGTGCGTGTGCCGTGGGGTGCAGTGGGTTGGCTGGTCAGTAGCTCTTCCCAGAAAGCCACAGACATTCCCAGGCATGTTGAGGAGCTCAGAGTGGGTCTGGGCAGATAGGGAAGGAAAGCGTTTGGAAGAGGGTGCAAGCGGAGTTTCCCCAGCCTCAGTGTGGAGGGCAGGTCCGCCAAGGTCAGCAGAGGGTACGTGTGGGAACGGGGAGGGAGGAGCAGGAGGGCTTGGGCAAGGTGGCTGCCTGCTTGGCTCGCTCAGGCCCCAAGCCTGCCAGAGGCATTTCAAGCCCTCCAGGGAGCTGCCCTCCTAATTCCGTCCCTCCCTTGGGACATTCTTCAGGCCCTGACTCAGCCCTCAGTCCCCTGCTCTAGGGAGGCGTGGAGCGGTTGAGGTTGCCTCCCAGGGCACCCTGCCCTCGCTTTCTGCCCTGTCCCATGACCTGGTCCTTTCTGCTCCTGCAGACCTGCAGCTGGACTGGACCTTCGAGGAGCTGCCCAGAGGTGAGGGGATGTGGGCACCCACCTGCCATAGCCCAGTTGGCTCAGTTCAATTTGAGAGGTTTTTATAGCTCATTTCCAGAGCACTCCAAATCCCCCGGTAGGTGGCATTAACCGCCTAAGCGTGCAAGTGCATGGGGAATGGGCCCCTGGCACTCCCTGACCGGATTTCTCTGGGCCTCCCTTTCCTCATCTGTAAGATGAGATCATCACCTACCTGGAGCTGTTTTGAAGATTTAGTAAACGTCATAAAGCTCTGGGGCAACGCACACATTCACTATCTCTGAGCACCAACCACCCTGTCCCCAAGAGCCACCCAGGAGCAAGAGGGTGGTGCTGAAATCCTAAATAATCACCCAGGCACCCTCAGCCCAGTCCCGGCCTGTCTCCTCCCATTTTCTGTGGTTTCCTCGTGTACCTCCTCTGCAGACCCCAGGCATCCAGGAGCCCAGCAAAGACCTGTCCCCAGGTCCCGCACGGCAGCACCTTCCAGCGGGTGAGCGCAGTGGGGTGGGGCCGAAGGCTGCGGAGGGGCGCGGTCCGTGGGACCCCATGGGATGGGCGCCCCCTCGTGGCCGCAGCCTGCACAGCCTCGGAGCCGCAGCCACAAGTGGGATCTGGCTTCCCTGTCCCTCTGGGTTCTGTCCTATCTCTGGGTCTCCACCAGCCCCGTAGACTATCTTCCCTGCAGGACCAAAGGGGAAGGGTGGGTAGGAGTGGACCTGGCACCCGCTCCTGGCCAGGAGCACCTGTGATGTGTTTGTGGTCAGCAGCAGGAACTGTTTGCCCCAAAGATCCTACAGGTCGGGGCGTGGGGTGGCCAGGGCAGCCGTGGACAGAACTGTTGAGGGGAACTTGGCCCTAGGGCCATTCACTTTGGAACCTGAGAGAAAACAAGGGATGTAGAAGAACCCAAGTTCCCACCTGATACCGTGGAGAGAGGAGCCCCTCGGAGGGAAGAAGGGTGACATTCCTTTCCTCTGTGCAAACCACGGGCCCTGCCGGGCTGCTGGGGCTCTGTCAGGGTCAGCACCCCCGTGGGAATCAGGATCTTTGTTCTCAGGGTCAAATCCTTGAGTTTCTTACTCCCTCGCAGGGAGGGCTAGCCTCATTAGCATGGCTGAAACGGGCCTGGGTTTGAGCACCACCGATAAACTAGAGGCAAAGAGCTCAAGATTTGGACTCGGAGTTTTGGGTTTAAGCCTGGGCACTCCCACTAGCCATGTGACTGTGGGCACCTCACCCAATCTGAGCCTCTGTGACCCCATGTTGTTTTTCTTTTTGAGACAGAGTCTCACTCTGTCACCCAGGCTGGAGTTTAATGGTGCGATCTTGGCTCCCTGCAACTTCTGCCTCCCGGGTTCAGGGCATTCTTCTGCTTCAGCCTCCCAAGTAGCTGGGACCACAGGCGTGTTCCACCAAGCCCAGCTAATTTTTGTATTTTTATTTATTTATTTATTTTTTTGTACAGACGGGGTTTTACCATGTTGGCCAGGATGGTCTGGATCTCCTGACCTCGTGATCCGCCCACCTCGGCCTTCCAAAGTGCCGGGATTACAGGCGTGAGCCACCTCGCTTGGCCTAATTTTTGTATTTCTTTAGTATAGATGGAGTTTCGCCATGTTGGCCAGGCTGGTCTTGAAATTTTGACCTCTGGTGATCTACCCATCTCGGCCTCTCCAAGTACTGGGATTTGAGCCACTGCACCCGGCCTGTGTCCCCATTTTCTAAGTGGGGACCCTAGAATGGTGTGAGGGCTCAGTGTGATCATGTATATATCATGCATCATGTTTCACACATAGCAAGTCTGCACAAACATTAATAATATACAGGCTTAATTATGATTACAGCTTCCTTAGGTTAGGAATGACACATGCCATTCTCACGGTCACTTTTATTATTACCAAAATCAGAGTGGAGTCATAATTATAGCCAACAAATCCCAACCCTCAGTCAGACATTGTATAATTTGATAAGCATGATGCAGCGGTTCCTCTCGGTGGAAACCTTCAAACAGAGGCTGGAACATTCCACGTAAGCCAGCCAGGAAGGGGCCCTGGAGGGGAGCTAAGGCAGATGTGACCATGCTGTACCGCAGTGGCTGGGGTGGTCTCACAGATGGAGTCACTGAAGCCGGCACCCTGGTGGAACTAGGCCCAGGGAGCAGAAATAACTTGCCCAGAGCTGCAGGGCAGGGCCGCCTCTGGTTTTCCCGGCACACGGGTGTTAGATCACTCAGCCACAGCACCCAGAAAGACCAGCTTCTTCAAACTGCACAGACGCACATAGGGCACAGTCATGGGGTCAGACCAAACGCATGTGCAGGATACTTCAGCAAAAAGCCAGTGGGAGAGGCTCAGGCCACTCCTGGAGCACATGTATGTGTGAGGCCCTCTCCCAAGCACCGCACACATGTTCTTTCACCAAATTATTCCTATATTACAGGTTTTGAGCTTGAGGCTCTGAGAGATCGGTGACTTGTTCAAAGGTTACGCCACCACTAAGCAATGGAGCTGGAATTTAAGTGTCCAGTTTAACCTTGCTTCCAGAGTAAAGGCAGGAGCGGTCAGAGGCAGAGTAGACCACGCAGCAGGGACAAGGGCAGGGCGAGAGGGCTGTGTGCTTGCTTCTGCCTCAGTTTCCCTAAAAGGAAGCTGAAGAGATGTTTTTCCTTTTCTTCAGAAGAAGCTGGGACCGCTCTGAAGAGTTACCTAGAAGCACCTTCAGCTACAGACCTGGAGCATTCTCCACGGTGCTGCAGCCCCCAAATCAGGTAGCTGGCCCAGCGTGTTCCCTGGTTGGCCCCAGCTGTATGCTGTATGGTCGAGTCCCGGTGCCGCACTGCCCTTTCAGTTTGAATATCCTCGGAGGACGCTGTGGGCCCAGGGGAAGGGCAGGGGCCTGCAAGCCTGCATTTGGAGCCTGACCAGTGTCCCAGTAGCTCTCTACACAAGCTGATACCCACTCACCTCCACACAGGTGCCCAGACGCCAAGAAAATGTAGACAGTGTCTGGACGGAAGAGTCCTGGAACCAGTTTCTGCAAGAACTCGAGACCGGGAAGAGGGTGAGTGTGTGGCTGGCTCTCTGGTGTGCGCATGCCCTCAGCTGATACATTTTGGAAAGTGAGTTCACCTGCTCTGACACACTCTTCCTACCCTCCAGCCCAAGAAACCACTGGTGGACGACCCTGGTGAGAAGCCCTCCCAGCCCATTGAGGTGAGTGCTGAGAGTCCTGCGGACAGCAGTGTCAGGGATAAACCAGGGAGATTTGGGTTTCTGGGGCCCCAGTGACCATGGGCATTGGCCATGAACCAAGGGCCCTCTCCAGTCCCACATGGTTTACTTCTGTAATCCCAGCACTCCGGCAGGGGCTAGCATAAAGTAGGTGCTCAATAAACGTGTTAAATAAATATGTGTTGGCCACAGCAGCAGCAGCCAAGGAAGTGGTCAGTGTGCACTGGGATTGTCAGGAAATATTCCTGAAGGTGGAGCTGGACTCTGAGAAGCTAGGAGGGCCTGACCCGGCCGAGACCCCCAGCAGAGGCCGGGAGGAATCAGCATAAGGGCGGAGGCTCCAGACCCTGGTGTGACAGGGGAGTCTGGATGGGCACAGTGAAGCCAGGCCTTTCGGGGTGGGAGAAGATGGGAGAGGAAATGGGGAGCCCCACTGGTGCCCGAAACGAGGCTTAACTTGACAGAAACTGGTAGGACTGGGGATCGCGGGATCAGGAAGCGAAGGCACTCCTGGGGCGTGCAGGGCAGGTGAGAGGCCGCTGCGGGGATGCCCTCCTGGCACCCTGGGCCACACCTCCCGGCAGGAGCCCGGCCCCCGCGCTGAGGCCTGCCCTTACTCCAGCCCAGGGCGCCGGCCTTGCTTCTCACGCCGATCTTTGACCGCTGGCCGCCGCCCCCACCCCCGCACCGTGCGCTGCCCCTCACTACCCAGCCTTTCCCCGCCCGCAGGTGCTGCTGGAGAGAGAGCTGGCCAAGCTAAGCGCCGAGCTGGACAAGGACCTGCGGGCAATCCAGACCCGACTGCCGTCCCCCAAGGTACCAGCCCCCAGGGTTCACTCCCGGGCGCGCCAGTGACCGCAGAGTCTGGGCGGGCGGGGAGCCTCGGCTGCTGGGCTGGGCAGAGGGCGGACAGCCGAGGTTCGGCCTCCAGCAGCGCGCACCGGCCTCGGGCCCTCCTGCGCGCCGGCGGCTGGCTCCTCCAAAGAATACAGGGCGTTGACTTTCGCAAGTGACCCGGAGGAGCCCTTCCAGGTGGACTCCACGTCAGCCCGACGCCCGGGCACCCACCCCGTCCCGCCCGCGACCTCAGCTTCGGGGACCCCCGCCCCTTCCCCTCGTTCCCGCCCCGCTCCGGGATCGGCGGCGCGGGCGCCTCTAGGACCCCGCGTCCCGCCCGCCCTCCTCTCCTCCCGAGCTGCAAACTTTTCCGGAGGCGGCGGCCTCGGCTGCTGCTGGGTCCCCGGGGTCGCGGGCCCTGATCGCGCTGTCTACCCGCGCAGAGCTCGCCAGCGCCTCGACCAGCCCCAGAGCAGCGGCCCCCGGCCGGGTGAGAGGGAGACGCGGGAGGAGGGAGGGGTCTGTCCCGGGCCGGGCGGGAGGGAACGTGGCGCAGCCGGGCGGGGCGGGCGGGGGCCATCGTGGGGCCCAGCCGGGGGAGGAGGGAGCCGCAGAGCCCAGTGGCCGGAGAGGACCACAGAGCCACTCTCCGCGGGGCGCCGTCCCCGCAACACGGAGGGCAGCTGGTCCCGAGCGGAGGACAGGGGTCGGGGCGGCCGGGGGCGCAGCGTGGTCGGGGCGGCCCCGCCACGGCCCTTGCACTCCCACCGGGCCCTGCCGGGCCTCACCCTTCCCGGCGCAGCAACTAGGGAAGTAGGACATCCTGTGGAGAGCCCAGGACCCGGGAGACGCCCTCGGAGAAGGCGGCAGGGATGGGGGCAGTGGGGGTCAGAGCAGTCTAGGAGTGAGCAGGGTGGGGCGCGGAGCCCCAGGCGGGAGGCTCACTCTTTGTGCCCCACGCAGCCCGGCCTCAGCCTGGAGCCCCAGCTCCCCGCATGCACCTTACCTGGGTTCCGCCCGGTCCCTGAGCCCCCACAGAATGGCTGATGGAGGAAGCCCCTTCTTAGGTCGGAGGGACTTTGTCTACCCTTCCTCAACCGGAGGTAAGGACCCAGACCTGCTCTCTTTCTCATGGAGATGCCCACCCACCAGGCATGCTGGTGCCCCAGGGGTGGCGGGTCACAGAGCCCCTCGCTTCTGCTGGTGCCTGCCCTAGGTGGGGGGCAACCCCATCCCCCAGGCATGGCCTCCCCAGGCTGAGGCTGTGCTCCTCCACAGAACCTAGTGCCTCTGACGGAGCGGGCAGCCCAGCCAGGAGGGAAGAGAAAAAGGTAAGGAGGGATCAGGGTGCGGGAGACCTGGAGTGGCCCTGGAACTGCCATCCGCCCTACTGAGGTGGCCCACACTGTCCTCTCTCCTGCCTAGAGGAAGGCCGCCAGGCTCAAGTATGACTTCCAGGCGCAGTCCCCCAAGTAAGTGCCCTCCTCCCCGTCCCCTTCCACCCAAGGCAGGCTCTGCCATCCAGCGGGTAATTCGGAGGGGGACGGGGCTGTAGTGGGCATCCCCCGGGGGGTGGAGAAGACTGCGGTGTACTGGGAAGGGTCTGGAGGGAAGGAGGCTTGGGAGCCTCAGCTTACCGTGTGGGTCCTCCCCGGCCTGCAGGGAGCTGACTCTGCAGAAGGGCGACATTGTCTACATCCACAAAGAGGTGGACAGGAACTGGCTGGAGGGAGAGCACCATGGCCGCCTGGGCATCTTCCCTGCTAATTATGTGGAGGTGAGCAGGAGAGATGGGAGCAAGCAGGGCCCGGCTGGGAGAGTGCAGGGCTTGGGAGACACTTACTGCAAACCTCGAGTTTCCTAAGGCAAAAAACTGTGAGGGGCTGGGGCAAGTCTCGGGATTGTCCATGGCCCCTGCAGGGCTTGGCCCAGTGCTCTGCATGACCCCAGGAAATGTTTGCTGAATGAGGGTGGAGCCAGTCCAGGGTAGGACCAAACAGCCCGCTCCTCAGCCATCCAACCGTCTGTGCCCCAGACTTTGAGCACTCAGATCCAACTTCCTAAGGCTGTCTTTGGGAATGATCCTGATGGCAACTAGCAAGAGTGGGAAGTGTGTTAGTTTCCAAATCACATAGACACACACAGCCTCTTTCAGGTCCTTCTCACTGTCCAGAGCGTGATAGATTATTTCTGTTTTACAGATGGGTTGCCGAGGTTCAGTGACAAGTTACTAAGAAAAAGATCCAGAATCTGAATCCAGGTCTTTTGAGTCCAGTGACAGGTTCTGGGCTTGAAGAGTGATAGGTTATTTTTGCTATTTGTGACTTTTCAGGTATGTCAGGTCATCCAAATTACTGGCATAAAGGTGTTCATAATAGTCTTACTCTCCTTTTAATGTCAGTAAAATCCATAGTGATGTCTTTTTTTTTTTTTTTTTTGAGAGATATAGTCTTGTTCTGTCTCCCAGGCTTGGGTGCAGTGGCATGGTCTCAGCTCACAGCAACCTCTGCCTCCTGGGTTCAACCAATTGTCCTGCCTCAGCCTCCTGAGTAGCTGGGACTACAGGCCGGTGCCATCACACCTGGCTGATTTTTGTATTTTTAGTAGAGACAAGGTTTCACCGTGTTGCTCAGGCTGGTCTTGAACTCTTGACCTCGTGATCCACCTGCCTCGACCTCCTAAAGTGCTGGGATTACAGGTGTGAGCCACCACACCTAGCCTGCTGCTTGATTTTTATGGGCAGAATGAAGCAAAGAAACCGTGAGGATTCTGGGCAACTTCTGGGGTAGATGGGGAGGAGGAACCAAGACTCCGGAACCCAGGGACACCTAGTTCTCAGCAGTGAGGAAGGGGCGAACCCTCAGTTTGGGAACAGCTTCCCAGGTGCTGCCAGCTGCTTGGTATGCCTCATTGTCTTCTGTGGGCAACTTAACCTTTGTGGTGGGACTGGCTTACATCTTTTCTCTTGGTGTCTTTCATTTCTGTAGTGCCCACTCCACACACCCCTATAGAAAACTCTTCCTCCAGGGAGCCTTCCCAGAGTCCTGTCCATCCTCTAGTTCTCCTTGGCTGTGCTCGCCCCTGGCTGCCCCCAGGGCTTGTGTCTGGTGTTTATATCTTTTGTCTGCCCGGGAGCAGGTCCACCTTCTCTTTGCTGTTTCATGGGAAGCTCCTGTCTGAGCTCTGTTGCTACCCAGGCCAATTCTTTCTCACCTTTCTTGATGCAGGTGCTGCCCGCAGATGAGATCCCCAAGCCCATCAAGCCCCCAGCCTATCAGGTGCTGGAGTATGGAGCGGCTGTGGCCCAGTACACCTTCAAGGGGGACCTGGAGGTGGAGCTGTCCTTCCGAAAGGTGGGCCAGGCAGGAGACAGAGGGTGGGTGGGTGAGGGCAGGCAAAGACGTAGGTAAATATGTGCACTAAGAACACCTTTTTTTTTTTTTTTTTGAGACTGAGTCTCGCTCTGTCACCTGGGCTGGAATGCAATGGCACAATCTCAGCTCACTGCAACCTCTGCCTCCTGGGTTTAAGGGATTCTCCTGAGTAGCTGAGATTACAGGCATGTGCCACCATGCCTGGCTAATTTTTGTATTTTTAGTAGAGATGGGGTTTTGCGGTGTTGGTTAGGCTGGTGTCGAACTCCTAACCTTGTGATACACCTGCCTCGACCTCCGAAAGTACTGGGTTTACAGGCATGAGCCACCCATGACTTTTTAAAAAAAGAGTCCGACATACCGAGCTTCACCCAGGATTTCAGAGTTTTCCCCAGTCTCTTTCATTATGCTTCCGTTAGTGTAATCTTTTTTTTTTTTTTTTTTTTTTTTTTTGAGACAGTGTCTCACTGTGTTGCCCAGGCTGGCCTTGAACTCCTGCACTCAAGTGATCTTCCTGCCCCTGCCCCAGCCTCTCAAGTAATTTTGGCCCATTTTTAAAAGATCATCATAAACTTCTAGAGTTATATATATTTTTTTAGTTGCAGGTTGCAGGAAACCATACTCAGCATTTTGAAAGGCATAGATAGAAATGTGAGCACGCATCGCAGGCAGAAGGCACTTTACCATACTGTTGGCAGTTCTGTGTGCACACATATATATGTATTCTGGGCTGTTATTAAAACATTTTTAACTATAGATTGTGGTGAAACAAGTTTGAAAAATGCTGTTCTAGAAAGCAGGGAAGTGGTTCATCTTTGGTTGATTTCATGAGCAGTGACCATGCCCCTGAAATCAACCAGGCCAGACCATAGTGAATGCTGCCCAGAAGAGCTGGCCCCAGGGATAAAGGGGGACAAAGGTGGCTGGTTGGAGAGAGGTGGGGGCAGGAGAAGGCAGGGGAAGGTAAGGGCTAGAGGCCACCCTCGCAGGGAGTGGTTCTACCTAGTGTCAGCCAGCCTGTGGGCTTGAGGACTCCCTGCCTGTCTTGGGGAGTGTGTTTTGGACACATTCATGACAGGGTCCTGCAGTGTGAGGCAGAAATGCAGTAGTGGTAGCGTGTGTCCAGCACATCTAAGGAGTGGACTGTTGATCTCGTTCACACCTCATAGCAACAATATGGTTATTTTCACTTCACATAGGAGAAAGCAAGGCTCAGAGAGGCAGCTCAGCCAGCCTGAGGCCACACAGCTTGGCCTGGTGAAGCTGGGTTTGGATCTGCATTATTAGCCACCGCTCACCTGGGTCGGAGCTCTAGGGAGGGACTTTGCTGTGAGCCCCAAGCGGGGATGCACACCCGGTGGGCTTCCTGAGAGGCAGGACCCGATCTCAGCCTCGGCCTCACCCAGGCAGCCTGGGCTTGGCTCCTGGCTCCTGCTCTTACCATGTGACTCGGGTAACCTGCTGGTCCCCTGCAATCCTAATGCCTCGTGTATCCAAGGTGTGTTAGGCTGGAATGAGACAGCCCAGATAAGGCACCCATGGGTGCATGGCACCAGGAAGGCCCTACAGATGCTGACCCCACCCCCCCAGGGAGAGCACATCTGCCTGATCCGCAAGGTGAACGAGAACTGGTACGAGGGGCGCATCGCGGGCACGGGGCGCCAGGGCCTCGTCCCCGCCAGCTACGTGCAGGTGTCTCGCGAACCCCGGCTCCGTCTCTGCGATGACGGCCACCACCCCGCGTCTCCCCGTCTGACCACTGCTGCCCGTTCGGCCCGTCAACCCAGCTCCCCCTCAGCACCGCGCAACCCAGCTGACCCCACCAACTGGGGGGGGCGGACCTCCCCCCGCCGCACTGGCGGTTCCTTCCCCACCCAGGAGCCCAGACCCCAGACCCAGGTGAGGTAGCCTGCCTCCACCAGAGAGCCCACCTGCTCCCCACTGCCCATACCCCACCCCCATGATGTGCCCACTCTTAGGGATCCTTCCTGGACAGCGCTGGGACAGAGTAATGGGGTAGCAGGAGCTGACATGGCAGCCCCACCCTGGCCTGGGGGGCCTCAACCCACCCAGCTCTAGCCCACGGAGCTCTGGGTGAAACCCCAAAGCCGGTCCAGGCTTCTGACCCTGGGAGCTCTTGGTCCATCTATGCTGGAGTCCAGAAACCCAGCCACTCACCCTACTTGGGCCTCAGCTTTCTGGTCCATATGAAATGAAACAGTCACAGCAGGTGTCCCTGTGCCCTGGGGGTTTGGGGGCCAAGATGAGGCTGTGTGTAAGGCGTGCTGGCAGGTGGAGTGGGAAGGCACAGTCACAGCAGGTGTCCCTGTGCCCTGGGGCTTTGGGGGCCAAGATGAGGCTGTGTGTAAGGTGTGCTGGCAGGTGGAGTGTGTAAGGCGTGCTGGCAGGTAGAGTGGGAAGGCACATTTTGGGCCTCCTCCCTCAGGCTTAGATGTACCCATCATCTTCCTCCCTCTGATGTCCCTTTCCTCCTGTCAAGCCCCAGAATCTTGGCACCCCTGGGCCAGCTCTGTCCCAGCCTCGAGGTCCCAGCCATCCCCTGGACCTGGGGACCTCCTCCCCTAACACCTCTCAGATACACTGGACCCCGTGAGTACCATTGAGGGACCTTGGGCAGGCATTGGGGGTCACGCAGGCAATGCCGCATATTCCATCCTCCCCTAGTCCCCACCTGTGGATGTGAGAAACTTCTGCCAGGTAGCCCTTGTCCTCGAAGAGTTTATGGTGATTTGGGGCAGGGAGGAGGTGCTGGTCCGTGATGTTCCCAAACCCTCCTGACAGCAATATGGCCTCGTGGCCTCGGTCTCCTGATGGGGTTTCTAGCTCTGAGGTCACTGGGTGTATAAGTGAAGTGTGGAACTGGTAGAATGGACGGGAAGGCAGCTGGTGCTCCGAGGAGGTAAGGGTTTGGTGGCTCAGGGCCCAGAGGACAGGAGGCTGGCCTGGAGAAGATCGCACTCAGTCCAGGCAGAGTCACTCTGAGGAGCTGAGTCAGGGGCTAGTGAGAGTATGAAGGGACCTGGGATATTCACGGCAAGTGGCAACACTTGGGGTTAGAGCCCCTGGGCCCATTCTCTGGTTGCCATGACAATGCTTCTCGCAGGTACCGGGCGATGTACCAGTACCGGCCCCAGAACGAAGACGAGCTGGAGCTGCGTGAGGGGGACAGGGTGGACGTCATGCAGCAATGCGACGACGGCTGGTTTGTGGGTGTGTGGGTGCCCCGGGGGCATCTCAGGGCTGCAGGGGATGTGGGTGGGCTGCTGCTGCCTACCAGTGCTGCTTCAGCATTTGATTCATGGCCGACCACCCCCCACCCAGCTTCTGACGGGGTTACTAGGGGGGCCTGGTACCCGATGCTTCCCCAAAGTTAGCACTTCTGCTGACTGCCTTCCTTCAGGCCCTGAAGAGGGCGAGGCCCAGGAGGCAACTGGCACCAGCTCAGGGTCACTGATGGAGTCACTGGGGACCCAGGCCAGGGTTGCCGACCTCCAGAGCCCCGCCCCTTCCTCCTGCAGACTCCTGCCTCTGGAGTAGCCCTCGAGGAGGAGAGCTCCTGGTGGAAAGGACCAGGGCTGACACCTGTGTATCCCCCACCCCCAGCTGGCTCCTCCAGCCTGGGAGGAAGAGGGATTGGGGAATTCCCAGCCCCTCAGGACCGACCCAAGGGCAGCTTTGACCAAGGCTAATGCAGGAAGCCTCAGGTTGGCCTTGGCCTGGATCAAGGTGACCAACTCACCAGGCTTCACAGGGCCTCTTTCCCCAGAGTGGGCGGGCCCTGTGCAGGCCTCAACTTCAAAGGATGGGCTGTCTCCAGAGAGAAGTGAATGGCCAGAAGCTCCCCGCCCCTCCCCAAGCAGGCTTTGAGGCCTGAGGGTCTGGGGGGCTGCTTGGGCAGCTGCTTGACCTGGCAGCCCACCCTTCCTGATCTGATCCCAGTACAGCTGCCAGCCAGTCTCCTGACCGACCCAGGACCATTAAGCACTAGCCTGTGGACAGCCCCTACCTTCTGCTGGCGGGGCGGGGAAGGAGGCAGTGCTTGGTGCATTCAGATTTACTTGATACACTTTTGCTTTGGAATGTTTTTTCACAACTTCTAATAAAGTTTTGCAACCCTATGCAAATAGGAAGAAAAAGCACCACTTTTGTGTTATGAGCCCTAAGTGCTTAGAGAGGGATGGTTAACACCTGTGAGCCCTCTGGTATGGCCGCCCCTGGCTGCATGCAGCTGTTTACATGTACTTCAAATGAGATACATTACAAATTTAGTTTTTCAGTTGCATGGGCATATCTCAAGTGCCCAGCCGCGACATGTGGCGAGTGGTGACCGTTTTAGTTAGTGCAGGTCAGGGAAGGATTCCTGGAGGAAATGAGGGAGCTGGGCCTAGAAGGGCAGGGGAAGGATTTGGGGAGGCTGAGAGGAAAGGGAGGTGCTCGGGGCAGAGGAAGAGGGTGGGGGTGGGATGAGCATGGGCTGCCCCCAAGGAAGTCAGTGTGCCAGCCTGGAAGGGGAGACCAAGGATCATCCATTTACCCAAGGTCAGGAGTGACGTTCATTTCAGCTTATATTCCTATTTTTCTATATATAGAAATACAATATTTATGACGTTTCTGTATTCCTATATTTCTCCACTCCCTCTTCCTCCCATGCTGGAGGAGCCAGCTGGGGGTGGGGATACAGAGGTGTCAGCCCTGGTCCTTTCCACCAGGAGCTCTCCCTCGGGGCTGCTCCAGAGGCAGCGGTGTGCAGGGGAAAGGGGCGGGGCTCTGAAGGTCGGGAACCCTGGCCTGGGTCCCTAGTGACTCCACCAGTGACCCTGGGCTGCTGCCAGTTCCCTCCAGGGCCTTGCCCTCTTCAGGGCATGAAGGAAGGAAGCCAGCAGAAGTGCTGGCTTTGCAGAAGCACTGGGTGCCAGGCCCCCCGAGATGCGCTGCCCGCTAGGGTTCCCTCTCCTCTGAAGGACACGAGTTTCTGTGGGGCTGTAGCTGACCAGAGGCCTGGATCGGAGTCCCAAGCCTACTCCTAAGCATCGGGTGCTCTTGGGCAATTCACTCAGCTTTCTCTTAGGCCTTCCCACCCATCTCTAAGTGAGGGTGCCCTATGTGATTCCTCCTCCTGCGTCCTCACTTTGCGGAGGAAGGGTGGAGTGACTCCGTGCTGTGTGCAGAGTGGTGCACATTTGTTGATTGCTGGGATTCTTTGGTTGTTGAGTGTGGGAAGTTGCAGCTTTGCTCATCTAAGCTTTTGCCGCTAGGGGGCAGGAAGGAGGAGAGCAAATCCAATCCCCTCCCTGGGAGAGGAGCTCCCCCTGCAGTTCTGGGCACTGCCGGCAGGGGGCAGGCCTTCACCCCTGCATCCCAGTTAAAGAAGGGAGTGGGGAACGCTCTTCCTGCCTTTCCTCTTTCAGGTGTCTCCCGGAGGACCCAGAAATTTGGAACATTCCCTGGAAATTACGTTGCCCCGGTGTGAGTGGTCTCCATGGCAACTTGCAGCCAACCAGGACGGGGTGGGGAGCGGTAGCACCTGTGGGAGGGAGAGAACCCCCCACATCCTCCTTCCCCAGGACCTGAGCTCCTGGCATCTGCAGATGACCCCTGCAGCTTTTCCCGCGGACCCCCCTCGAAGCTCCCTGGACTGATTCCCACCCACGACTCACAGACATTCCTCCCACAGCCCTTTCATTTCCTCCCCACCCCACTCCCCAAATACAGAGGTCTGCTTTGAAGTGGAGACCGTTTCCAGGCCTTATTGAGACCAGACCCCAAGCTCCCAATCCCCATCCTGCTCCAGCGTTTCCTTTAACAGGGACCAGCTCCCCGCTTCGCCCCCACGGGGTTCCTCTAACCAGGACCAGCTTCCTAGCCTCCTAGAGACCAAAAGGCCACCCCCGCCTTCTGGGGTTCCTCCCACGCACCCCAGCTTGCCGGCTGCCCTCTTTGCCTTCTGGCCTCCAGCTGGGGACAGGAGCAGAGCAAGGGGGGACACAGTCCCAGCACCTTCTTAGCAATCCAGGCCTGGCAAGAGCTCTGGCCCCAAGGCCACCTCTTCCCAGGGGCTGCCAAGTCCTGTGCCGGGGCCTGGCATATCTCCCTGCACTGTGGGGCTGGGCACCACTGGCCTGGCTCGGATGTTCCTCAGGGAGACTGCTGTGTGCTGCCCCTGCCTACCAGCATTCCCCCAGCGCCACGTCCCCTCTGGAAGAGAATGTAAAATAAACCTGCATACAGGGACCTTGTGTCTGAGAGCTTTTCCTTGGGGTGGGAGGTGCCTCCTGTTGTCTAGGAAGATGGGAATTCCTTCTGCAGGTGGCTGGGCTGGGAGACGCGTGGGACAGGTGTGTGTGTAAGAGCAGGGTGGAAAAACACCATGTTACCTCCAAAGATCTCGGCCCTCGGGTGTCAGGCAGGCTGGGCAGCCCCCAGGATTGGGCAGTTGCATGATAAAAAGTGCTGGGCCCTGGTCGAAGGGAGACACTGGAGATGAGGGACTGAACGTGCCTTGTTTGCAGGCTGTTTTGACTCTGGAGCTGCCACCATGGGGTTGCTGGGCTAGAAGACATTTCTAAGTATTCTGCTGCTTTCTGTCTATGTGCTCCATTTTTACACCGAAGCCCTGCGTATTTGTTTATTTTCCTCTTTGGGCTCAGGCTCTTGAGCAATCCATTGTGGGAAGCTGGGAGTGGTGGGGCACAGCCAGCCAAAACTACTCTTGAACAAGGTTTATTTATTTATTTATTTATTGGGATGGAGTCTCGCTCTGTTGCCCAGGCTGGAGTGCAGTGGTGTGATCTTGACTCACTGCAGCCTCTGCCTGCCAGGTTTAAGTGATTCTCCCACCTCAGCCTCCGGAGTAGCTGGGATTACAGGGTTGCTCTACCACGCCCAGCTAATTTTTATATTTGTAGTAGAGACAGGATTTCACCATGTTGGTCAGGCTGGTCTCGAACTCCTGACCTCAGGTGATTCACCCGCCTCAGCCTCCCAAAATGCTGAGATTACAGGCATGAGCCACCTTGCCCGGCCTTGAACAAGGTTTTATAGTCATGGGGCTTTCGGGTCCCTGTGGGGTGGCCGTGGTGACACAGTCCAGGCGTGGCCACTCTGCCAAGAAAGGAAGCCCCATTTCTCGGCTGCTGCTGAGGTGAGCAGGCACCGGGGGTCCCTGTGTGTTTCCTTGCCTGAGCTCACATGGCAGGTTATGTTTCCATTTACAGAAGGAGAGAGCCAGGCTCTGGGAAATGAAGTTGTCTAGGTCACATCATTATTAAATGCTGAGTTCAGGTCCACCTCACTTCCTGAAACCTACCAAACTCCCAGGCAGCCCTTGTCCATGGGCCCTTAGAAGGAAGGGCCTGTGTGAGGTCAGGGACTTCCCTAGGGTGGCCCAGGGTTGGGCTGCTTTTATGCTCTTCCTGGCAATCCTGTCGTCTAGGTCTGTCACCTAAGGCAGAGGGGAAGAGGTGGTGGCTGGATGGAAGGTGGTGGTGCCCAGTTCCGTCAGGACAGAGGGGAGGGGCTCGTGGTTGACCGGGCCGTGGCCTAGCCCTGGCTGGTTTCTTGAACCTGGGTGCGGCCCGGGCCCCAGCAGGGGTTAAACAGCAGCTAGAAGAACGAGTACCCCATCCGCCTCCCTCCTCATCCTGGTCTGCTTCTAAATGGGCAGGTCCAGCCCATGCTGGCCTGGAAACAACCATTCCTCAGAACCCGCTGGCCTGGTTGCCATTCCCCCATCCCAGCTCTTTTTTTGTGAACTCTCTGATGTCCTCATAAAACATATCAGGGTTGAGGCCTCCTCTCCTTGGGATAGAGATCAAGTCCACACTCTCTCTTTGATGGAGCGCTGGCACCTCCCACAGCTAACAAACCCTCCGAGCCTGGGCTGCCTGAAAGATGACCACTTCTGTGCCTTGACCTGGCCTCAGAGGGGAAGTGAAGATCAGAGGCTGCTGGAGATGGCTCTCCCTTTAGAGAGGGGAGGGTGGCAACGTGGCTTCCCCAGGGCCACAGAGAGGCTACAAGCAGGACATGCCCCTTCTGTGCCACAGAGTCGTGCCCTGCCTGGGTCTGCTGACTGGCCTTTATGGTGGGTTTTGGGAATTCACAATCCACCCATCAGAAAGCCCTGCCAGATGAACCTGGGGTTATTTGTAGAGTCTTCAAGGCCTGCAGGAGGGGTTCTCTGAGGAGACGATGGCTCTTGTTTGGTTCACTCTCCAGTCCCAGAGGCGAGCACAGTGCCCCGTACTCAGTATTCATGGAATGAATGTTGCTGGAATGACTGCATGGAAAAATTGAATGGATGAACTTCCCTTCCTTCACATCCCTTCCTAGGAGTCCCCTCCCCATTAGAGGCAGGGACTCTATTTGACACCTCTGTGCCATCCTTGGCTTTTGCCTGTGGCCAAGCCATTTTTAAAACAGGACGGGTAAGTGGTACATTATCCCCATTTTCCACATGGGGAAACTGAGGCCCAGAGGAGCCGAGGAAGTTGCTGAAGGTCACACAGCCGGTGAGACGCAGCTGTGTGCTTGGGGCTAGGTCTGCATGCCCCGGGCCTGTGCTCACCCTGCCTGTAGCTGCCTTTTCCCTCAGGAGGCTTCCAGTCCAGTCTGGGAGGTTGAGCAGGGGCATCAGGCCCGACGGCTGTGCCGGGAGCCCGGAACCAGCCCGTGGGAGAGCAGTGTACACACCCGGACACAGGCTGTGGGTGGAGGGGGGCTGGAGTGTGAACTCGGGGAGGCTGAGATGCAGACACGGGCAGGTGAGGGCGTGGGGAGGGCACTCTTCACAGGGCGAGAGTGGAGGGAATGACTCACACCTGAGGCAGGCGAGGCACAGCTGCGCCCTCAAGCGCCCCTGAAAACACAGCAACCTCGCAGCCAGAAGCCAAGTGGAGACACAAGGAGAGCAGCTCTGTGGGGCTGAGGTCCCCGGGGAGGGACTGAGCTGTCACCTGGGTCCCCTCCTTGGCTGCCCTCTTCTCATCCTTGCAGCCTGGGCTCCAGGTGCTTGACAGAGGACAGGGGAAGTGGGGGAGGGAGGACAGGAGAAGGTGGGGAGGATACGAAAAGGGGAGGGGCGGAGGGGGTCAGGCCCGCAGAGAGGGTTAGGTGAGGGCCCGCAGGAACGGGAAGGTACCAGCCCGGGGGTCAGGGTGCCCAGTGAACCTCCAGCCAGGGGTCTCTCTCCATCTCCTAAAACCCCAGCGGGCCCTCCTTTGCTGGCATTCCAGGCAGAAAAGTTCTGTGCTGCCGAGAAGCCAGCGTTCAGGAAGGGAGTTGGGCGGGGGAGGGCGGCCTTGGTTTGGGATTTGTGGGTGTCAAGGCCGCATCTGCGCCAGCCTCCGAGCCTGGAGTGGGTGGAGGAGCCAGGCGGACCGCAGACGCCCTCAGCCAGCCCACCCTGCCCGGGACCTGGCGATGCGGGGCCGGAGAGCGCGGCTGCCCCCTGGGCCGTCTGCAAAGTGGGGCCAGGGGCCGTCCCTGGACCGGCTCCTTTGTGCTCCGGGCGGTCGGGGGCGTGCGGGCGCTCCGGGGAGGATGCGGGCGCCACCGGGAGGACGGCCGCAGCCTCGAAGGAGCCCTGGGGACAGCCTGTCCCATCCCCCCGACGGGTTCGGGCCAGGCGGCAGCGCCCGGGCTCTCCGCGCGGAGGCGGCGGCTTCCCTGGCCAGGGGCGGCCCCGGGATCACATGGGCGGGGGCAGGTCCCGGAGCCCCGGGCGGGCTCTCCCCAGAGTCGGGCAGACGGCAGCAGGAGCCGCATCGTCTCCTTGCGCTCCCTCCCTCCCCGGCCTGGGCGCCCAGCCCGACAGGTGAGCGGCAGCCAGGTGAGCGCGCCCACCTGCGCCCCTCCGTGCAGCCCGCCCTCCCCGGCGCCGGGCCCGTCCCCGCGCCACTCTCGGCGCGGGACTCCGGCCTCGTCCGCGGCCCCGCTCCCTGCAGCCTGGCCTCGGCTGGGGCGCCCCGGCGGGCTGCGCTCTCCCCGGCCCGCGCGCTCCTCCTCCCGCCTTCGACCCGCACGGTACTTTGCCCTCGGAGCGAAGGAGGCTCCAGAACTGGGAGAGCCGGGCCATCGGGCTGGGCACCTCCCCGCGGCGCCCGCAGCGCGGAGTCCACTGACCGGCTCAAAGGTCTGGGAATCTCAGGGCTGCCGTGAGCCGCCAGCGCCGGCCTCGGGGACTGGGGTGGGGGCTGTGCTGGGATAGAGGCCAGGCCTGGGCCCAAGGGGAAGCCGCCGGGGATGGAGAGGGCAGACTGCTGGTGCTCTTGATAGAGTCTGTAGCACTCGCGTCCCCCGGGCAGCCTCGGGATGGGTGCTGGGCAGGGTGGTGCCCAGCCTGGCACCGCGGCTTCCTGCCCGGGTTGGCTCCTGGCTCCAGAGCTAGAGGCTCAGGAAATCCCACAAGGGTCTGTCTGCAGGGGCACTCCCTTGCCCAGCCGAGGGCTTGTGGATGGAAGGTCTGTCACCCGGCTGGCGGGCAGCATTGGGAATCTGGGGAGTGGGTGTGCCCAGCTTGACAGATGAGCTCTGGCCTCTTCGCCCTGGCAGCAGGCCCCTGGGGGAGGTGGAGAGCCCGGTCTTGCCCATGTGAGCCACAATTGTCAAGAACGAAAGAGGTGGGTAGCTAGGAGGCCCCAGGGAAGACCCGGCCTCATCCCACCGGCCTCTCACCTGGCCAGGGACTTGCACAGTCTGTGTTGGTGCCACCCGCTTCCTTGACCTATCACTCCTGCTCCCTGAGCCCTGCTCTCCCCAGGCCACTCACCCACCCTCCCCCAGAGTGGAGAGGAAGTGCCCTGTTCTGTGGGTTTCGGGGACAGGAAGCAAGAGCTGGTGGGACTGAGCCCTGCTGGTGGAGGAGGGGTGGCGAGGGGGTGCTGGCATCTCCTCCACTTGCCAGCCCCTGCCCCCCATGCTTCAACAAGCCCCCATCTCCCCTCACAGCTTGGACAGCCCCCTCCTGGGAGTCGCTCCCTGGGCTGAAGATGAACAGAGAACCCAGAGGCATGGCTTCCCAGGGTGGAGGGAAGTGAAACTCAGGGGGGAGGGAGGGAGTTAGCCGCTTCCTCTACCCACCCCAGAGCCCCGAGTGGCTTCACCAGGAGCTGTTGCGCCTCTCCTTCTCCCTTCGGCCCCTCTCCTGCCACCCTACAGTGCCCCCCGGGGCCGAGTAGGGACACAGACTTCACCTCCTGGTCCTCTGTTCCTCAGGTATGGCGCTGACCGTGGATGTGGCCGGGCCGGCTCCCTGGGGCTTCCGTATCACGGGAGGCAGGGACTTCCACACGCCCATCATGGTGACCAAGGTAAGGGTGGCAGCTCCACGAGATGGGGAGGTCCCCCAGAATCGAGGCCAGCCCTGTCCATCCCAGGCTGCACAGATGGCTGGCTTTTTCTGTTCTGGAGCTGGGGACCTGCTGCTGCCGGGCATGCTGGCTGCCAGGGAGCCATGGCCCTTTGCCACAGGGATGTGGCAGCCACTTCAGGCACGGACCTTGGGAGTGAAAGGGAGCTGGGCGGAGGACAGGGCCTGCTCTCGCCTCCCGGTTGCTGTCCCCGCACCTGCAGCCAGCCATTTTGGGTGGTTACTAGAACAAGAGCCCCGGAGTTCTTGGCATCTCCGCTTGACCCGGGCCCAGGCTGGGAGCGTCCTCAGGAGGGTGTGCAGGCAGCCACCTGCAATATGTGCTTTGCACGGGCAAGGCTGTCTATCCAAAAGTACTTCCAAGCGCAATTCCTGAAATTCTGCCACTGCACATTCTTTGGGAGGCCCATTAGAATGCCAGCGTGAGGAGGGCAGCTGCCACCCGTGCTCGTGGAGGGGACGGCTGATCAGCTGGCTGCCAACCATGAGCAGGCAGAGGGCCGTGCAGGAGGTAGCAGGCAGGCCTTGGTCAGACCAGCCTCTGTGTTTCTTGGGCAGCAGAGCAGGAAGTCCCCCTCCTGGGGTGGGCCACAGTCCGAGCCTGCCAGCTCCTCATCCCTACAGGTGGCTGAGCGGGGCAAAGCCAAGGCTGCTGACCTCCGGCCAGGAGACATCATCGTGGCCATCAATGGGGAAAATGCGGAGGGCATGCTGCATGCCGAGGCCCAGAGCAAGATCCGCCAGAGCCCCTCACCCCTGCGGTTGCAGCTGGACCGGTAGGGCCTCCCACTCTGCTGAGTCTGGGCATTCCCCCTCCCATGCTAGCCCTCGGAGCAGCCCTTGCTCCTGCCCACAGCCTAGAGCTCAGCCCTAACGCGTCCTTCTCGGGGCCCTGTTCGCACCTTGGGGAGAAGGTCCTGGGCTCTGCTTCCTGCAACAGGGTGGGCTGAGGGGTGTTCTCGTGACTGGCTGAGTGAAGGTGGGCACCAAGCTGGGCGTGCAGCCACAGGCTGGGCAGGGTGAGCTGGCAACAGCCACCTGGAAGCCCGGGTTTGACTGGTTCCCGAGTGTTCAGGGCACAGGGCGTAGGCATGAAGTGGGCTGAAGAGGGGAAACTTCTGGGAAAGGTATGCCTGAGGCTCTGCCCCCGGCACTCCAGCCTCCAACAGGGCATGACCTTTGTTTAGTTCCCAGCTGAAGGTGAGGCCTGGGGGGCTCATTGCCTCACAGAGCCTGTCACTTCTGCCCCATCGCGGCTCTGGGCCCTGCTGGTGAAGGCGGACTCCTCATCCCGGCCTTACTCCTGCGGTTTTGAGCCTATAAGCCAAGGTGGGGCCGGGGTGGGGCCCAGAGGCCAAGATTTAGGGGGAACAGGTGGCTCCCTGGGGTGGGGCATGGAGGTGAGTCATGGATCAGGAATGCTAGGAGATTCCTTGGGTCGGGAGAGCCCTCTGCACGGGCCTGGAACCTGAGTCAGACACCTTCTGCATGCTGGCCACCCCCACATTGCCCAGCTCTCTCAAGCCCTACCAAGCCCCTCCTCCCCCAACTGCCCCGCCCTGCCCTGCCTTGCTGGAGAAGCTGGCTCCCTTCAGGTCGCTCAGGTCCCTGGGTGGTTGCAGGATCGGGATCCCGAGGAGGAGGATAGAGAGCACCTCATGGCATCTGAGAATGGGGCCAGAAGCTACAGGGCCTGGTGGGCCCTGTTTCTTCCACTGGACATGTTTCTTCCACTGGGGTTCTCTGGAGGGACTAGGGCTTGGGGAAGCAGGCCTGGCCTGTAAGTCTCGCCTCTGGTTCCTCACCGGGCAAGCCCAGACTCCAGTCTCTTAACTTTTGCTGATGCCTGCCCCCGACATCCCGCTTCCTAGTCCCCAGGTGACCTCGTTGGCATTCAGAAGCCCTGGGGCAGGAAGCAGGGCTCCAGGCTGGAGCCAGGGCCTGAGCTCCCTCACTCTGATCCCACGGCTTTCCCAGGAAGCTGAGGGTCCTGTTGCCCTCTGTCTCTAGAAGCAGCCTGATGGCCAAGAATGTGTGGCAGGAGGGGACAAGGCAGGCTGTCTCCCAGCCCAGACTCCAGTGGGCTCCAGCTGGGCTGCACTTTGGAAGAGGATACCCAGGGAGCTGGGACGAGGAGCCCTTCCCCCTGGTGGGGACCTGGGTCTGCTTGTCTGGAAGGAGGCGTGTGGGTCTTGCCCTTTGTTTAACTGGGAGAGCCCTGAGGAAGGGATCAGGAGTGATGCTCTCAAAGGCACCCTGGCCTCTGGTGGGCAGGGTCCACCAGTCACCATGGGCTCTAGAAATTCAGGCAGCTCACTTTCCCTCTCTGGGCTTCAGTTTCTCCATGGGTTAAAAGGTAAAGGATTATTTCTGTTTTTCTTTGTCTTTTTTTTTTTTTTTCGCGATGGAATCTCATTCTTTTGCCCCAGGTTGGAGTACAATGGCGCAATCTCAGCTCACTCACTGCAACTCCCCTCGCACCTCTCCCCTGGGTTCAAGTGATTCTCCTGCCACAGCCTCCTGAGTAGCTGAGATTACAGGTGCCCAACACTGAGCCTGGCTAATTTTTTTATATTTTTAGTAGAGATGGGGCGTCACCAAGTTGGCCAGGCTGGTCTCGAACTCCTGACCTCAGGTGATCCGCCCGTCTTGGCATGGCAAAGTGCTGAGATTACAGGTGTGAGCCACCATACCCAGCTGTAAAGGATTATTTCTACGTAATCAGTAATGGGGCTAGAGGGTGGCTCATGCCTGTAATCCCAGCATTTTGGGAGGCCAAGGCGGGCAGATCACCTGAGGTCAGGAGTTTAAGACGGCCTGGCCACCAACACGGCAAAACCCTGTCTCTACTAAAAATACAAAAATTAGCCAGGCGTGGTGGTGGGTGCCTGTAATCCCAGCTACTTGGGAGGCTGAGGCAGGGAGAATTGCTTGAACCCTGGAGGTGGAGGTTGTAGTGAGCCAATATAGCACCATTGCATTCCAGCTTGGGTGACAGAGTGAGACTCCATCTAAAAAGTAAAATAAAATCAGTAGTCTTTCCATCTTCCCCCAAATTAATCTACAAATCTGAGACAGTGACATTAGTGACAAAGTCCAGGCAAAAAAAAAAAAAAAAAAAAAAAAGGGCAGGGTAAATATGAAGACTTTCTAGTAAAATTGAATCTTTGACCTTTCTGCTGAAGATATGTATTTTCTAATTTTTAGAACCAAACTATCATTTTTTTTTTTTAAAGGAGTCTTACTCTGTCACCTAGGTTGGAGTGCAGTGGTGCAATCTCAGCTCACTGCAACCTCTGCCTCCCAGGGTCAGGCAATTCTCCTGCCTCAGCCTCCGGAGTCCTGGGACTACAGACAGGCGTGCATCACTATGGCCCTGCTGCATTTTTTTTTTTCTTTTAAATTTTATTTTTAGTAGAGACAAGGTTTCATCATGTTGACCAGGCTGGTCTCAAACTCCTGACCTCAAGAGATTGGCCCTCCTCAGCCTCCCAAAGTGCTGGGATTACAGGTGTGAGCTACCGTGCCCAGTCTTGGTGGTTTTCTGAGACAGTCTCACTGTCACCCAGGAACGAGTGCAGTGGCACAATCATGGCTCACTACAACCTCTGCCTCCTAGGCTCAAGTGATCCTCCCACCTCAGCTTCCCGAGTAGCTGGGACTACAAGCATGCATCACCATGTCCAGCTAATTTTTTAAAAATTTTAGTAGTGAGGAGGTCTTGCTATGTTGCCCAGGCTGGTCTTGAACTCCTGGGCTCAAGTCATCTTCCTGCCTTGGCTTCCCAAAGCGTTGAGATGACAGGTGTGGGCCGCTGTACCTGGCCAACTGTCCTTTCTTTTAAGGAACGATGGTGATTGTTGATAATAGTTGTTTGTCTTGAGTTTGGCAAAGTGAAAAGTTGACAACCTGAGGTCCACATTTTCTGCAGCTTTTACTGGTGTTGAGAGCTAGATCTGAGAACAGTCTTGACTCTTGCGGGTTGCGGGGCGCAGGGCCCCTGTGACACTCTCCTCCCTCTGTTGCCTCCTCAGGTCCCAGGCTGTATCTCCAGGGCAGACCAATGGGGACAGCTCCTTGGAAGTGTTGGCAACTCGCTTCCAGGTAAGCTGGCGCCTTCCCCTGGGAGCCTGGGCACCCGGATCACTGGTGCATGAGAGTGAGGCCCTGGCTGCTCTTCCTGACACCGCCACTCTCCACAGGGCTCCGTGAGGACACACACTGAGAGTCAGTCCGCCCTGAGGTCCTCCTACTCCAGCCCAACCTCCCTCAGCCCGAGGGCCAGCAGCCCCTTCTCCCCGCCACCCCCCAGCAGCCCCCTCGCTGGAGAGGCGGCCATCAGCCGCAGGTAAGGTGCCCATGGGTGGGCAGACTGGTCGCCTGGGTTGCCAACTCCAGGCTGTCTCCTTGGAGTCTCCAGAGCTCTTCTCAGGGGAGCCTGGGGCACCGTCCTCCCTGGGCAGGCTGCGGGTGGCCCCGCACACATTTTTCCTGCTTTTAGTTTCCAGAGTCTGGTGTGTTCCCCAGGCCTCCCCGCCGCTGACCGCCTGTCCTACTCCAGCCGCCCTGGAAGCCAACAGGTGAGGGTCCCTGGGGGTAGACAGGCTGGAGGAACAGAAGCACTCCCAGTCCCTGTGGGTTGCCAGCGCCCAAGGGCTGCAGGTGGCCAGGCCCACTTGGGCAGCCAGGGCCTCCTTCTCCTGGCGACAGGCGTGCTCCTGAGCCAGAGAGGCCATGCTTCTGGTCGTGGGCCACCTGTGCTGTGCCCAAGCCCTGCACAGCAGGGCCCAGTGGCTGGTCCGTCTCCTGCACTCCTTCTGGCCACCCCACTCCTCCCCTCCCTCCCCCCTGCCCGGTCCCCTCCCCTGTCATCCTGCTGACTTCCTCCCTGCCCAGTGTGTTTCTTTTGGGCTGCGGCTGAAATAGTTTCACTGCTGTTGTTGGGATGATTCCCTTTCGGCTCTGGCTGCAGCTCTTGAACACATTCCTCCCCATTCCAAGCCCCGGGCCTGCCCGACTCCCACCCCCACCCCCCCACCCCCGTCCTCCTCTGACTCAGCCCAGAGGTGCCCCAGTGGGACCTCGGTTCTGCCTCGAGATGCTCTTGGCTTGTTCCGTCTCCTCCCCCCACCCACCCCACTACCCTAGATGCTCCTCCACCCAGGTCCCAGTGACCACGGGGGACAGCCTAACC
>PVKP010031736.1:0-26675 GCA_004027715.1 Plecturocebus donacophilus | reverse complement strand
AGCTCACAGAAGTTTCTTATTATCCACCTTCTGAAGCCTGATTCTGTGAGTTCATCACACTCATCCTCCTTCAGGCCTTGTTCTCTTGCTGATGAGGGGCTGCGATCCCCTGTAGGAGGAGAGGCATTCTGATTTCAGGTGTTCTCAGCCTTTTTGCACTGGTTTCTTCCCATTTTTGTGGATTTATCCACCTGTCATCTTTGTAATTGCCAACTTTCAGACTGGGTCTCTGAGTGGACGTCCGGCTTGTGGGTTATGAAGTTTTTTCTGTTTCTTGGTTTTCGTTCAGCGGGCGCCTCTTCGCCACAGAGCTGGACCTTCCCGGGTTCAGCTGTCCTTGCTGTGCTTCCCGGGTTCAGCTGTGAAACTCTCAGTCCTCAGAGCTTCCAATTGCTGTTCTCCTTGTGGGGATGGGACTAGCGGAGCCCGACTAAAAGGGCACCCAGTCCCATATACTCCGCTCCAAGAAGCACCGCACCGGGGTGCCGTCATAACAGCTGCGCCGGCCAAAAGAGTCACGCTGATGACCCGTGTGGCTCCTTCACCGGGAATCTCCCAGTTTGTGGGCATCAAAAATTTGTCTGCAATTGCGGCATCCACTCACTCTCTGCACTTTCACTGGGAGCTACAATCCTGAGCAGCTGCTACGCGGCCATCTTCGATCTCTCTCCGCCCGGTGATGAAGTTTTTTTCTGTTTCTTAGTTTTCCTTTGGCAGATGCCTGTTCCCCACAGAGCCGGACCTTCCCGGGTTCGCTGTGCTTGCTGTGAAACTCTCAGTCCTCAGCGCTTCCAATTGCTGTTTTCCTTGTGGGGATGGGCCCAGCCGAGCCCATCCGTCCCGTATACTCCGCACCGAGAAGTGCCGCGCTGGGGCACCGACAAAGCAGCCACGCCGGCCGAAAGAGTTGTGCTGGGGACCCGTGTGACTCTTCTGCCGGGAATCTCCCAGTCTGTGGGCAACAAAAATTTGTCGGGAAGTGCGGCATCCACTCGTTCTCTGCGCTTTCACTGGGAGCTACATTCCCGAGGTGTTGCTAATCGGCCATCTTGGATCTCTCCTCCTCCACTGTTTTGAACTCCTCCGCATCATCCACGGGGTTTGAAATCTGCGTCTTCCAAACTACTATAGATGTTGATATTTTGACCTTCACCCATGAATTACGAATGTTTTTAATGATATCTAGAATCTTTCTAGAAGGTTTTCATTTTACTTTGCTCAGGTCCATCAGAGAAATTCCCATCTCTGACAGGTATAACCTTGTGAGGTATATTTCATAAATAATAAGACTTGAACATCAAAATTACTTCTTGATCCAAAGTAATGAGTTGCAGGATAGATGTATTACCAAACATGAAAAGAACATCATTATTCTTGTACATCTCCATGAGAGCTCTTGGGTAAGTAGGTTCATTGTCCATGAGCAGTAATATTTTGAAAAGAATCTTTTTTATTTCTGAGCAATAGGTCTCCATAGTGGGTTTAAAATATTCATGCTGTCATAACGATGCTGTCTACAGATGTGTTGTCAACTAGGCTAGTTGTTGTATTTATAGAGAACAGCCAGAGTAGATTTAGAATAATTATTAAGGGCTCTAGGATTTTGGATGGTAAATGAGCATTGGCTTCAACTTGAAGTCACTGTCTGTATTAGCCCCTCACAAAACAGTCAGCCTGTCTTTTGAAGCTTTGAAGGCAGACATTGACTTGTCTCTATGAAAGTGCTAGATGACATTTTCTTTCAGTAGAAGTCTGTCTTATCTCCACTGAAAATCTGTTGTTTAGTGTATGCACCTTAATTAACAACATAACTGAATCTTCCAGATAACTTGCTGCAGCTTCTATATCAGCACTTGTTGTTTCACCTTGCTTTTGGTTATAGAGACAACTTCTATCCTTAAACCTCATGAACCAGTCTCTGCTAGTTTCCAACCTCTGAATTAGGCTTTAGCTTAAGGGAAAGCTGTGGCTGGTTTGATCTTCTATCTAAACTACTAAAACTTTTCTCCATATCAGCAATAAAGCTGGTTGACTTTTTTTTTTTTTTTTTTTTCATTTGTGTGTTCGTTGGAGCAGCACTTTTAATTTTCTTCAATAACTTTTCCTTTGCCTTCACAATTTGGCTGTTTGACACATGAGGCCTAGTTTTGCCTGTCTTGGCTCTTGATAATGCTTTCCTCAATAAACTTAATCATTTTCTAGCTTTTGATTTCAAGTGAGAGACATGCAATTCTTACTTATACTTGAACACTTAAAGGCTATTGTAGGCTTATTAATTGGCCTAATTTATAATTATTTCATCTCAGGGAATTGGGAAACCCAAGGAGAGGGAGAGAGATGGAGAAATGGCCTAGTGAAGAAGTCAGAACACACACCTATTTATTAATTGTTTGCTGTCATATGGGCACAATTTGTGGCTCCTCAAAACAATTACAATAGTAACATCAAATATCACTGATTACAGATATAATAAACTTTGAAATATTGTGAGAATTACCAAATGTCATGCAGAGACACAGAGTGAACACACGATGTTGGAAAAATGGTGCTGACAGACTTGTTCCATTCAGGGTTGCCACAAACCTTGAATATGTAAAAAAAGAACAGTATTTGCAAAGCACAATAAAGTAAAGCACAATAAAATGAGGTGGGCCTATATGTTTGATCTGGGATTTTGTTTTACCCTATTTACCTCCTACTAAGTAGCCTTGTACTGTATCATAGATGGTGTTAGGAGAATACATATTACTGATGTTGCAGCAAGCAAGATAAGCATCAGCATGATTGTATTAATTTTTCTTGCCCCTAAGTTCCATAAAATGATACAAAGGGAGGGCACAGATTATACCTGCATATGTAGTAAACTGTATCATAGGAAACACTGATTTTGGGGTAGCCCCTATTTTTATAGCAAACAAGCCTGCTTTGTGTCCCTGTAGGAGACATTACATCATCCCTCAAGGTTTCTCACTGCAAACACCACTCAGAAATAGCTCAGATAAAGAGACATTGCATTTTTGGCATAGCCAGCAAGATGTGTAGATGCACAAGAGACTCTTTGGAAGACTGTCTTTCCCATTGGTACTTTGCAATTTTATAACATTTTCCTGCTTGCAAACAGTTTTTACACATATGACCTCACTGTGTCCTTACTTGATGTTTAATACTCAGTATTCTCAAGAGTAAGAAACAGGCTGGATGTGGTGGCTCATGCCTGTAATCCCAGCACTTGGGAGGCTGAGCAGGGGGCAGACTACCTGAGGACAGGAGTTTGAGACTAGCCTGGCTGACATGGTGATACCCTATCTCTACTAAAAATACAAAAATTAGCCAGGCATGGTGGTGTGCACCTGTAATCCCAGCTACTTGGGAGGCTGAGGTAGGAGAATCACTTGAACCTGGGATGTGGAGGTTGCAGTGAAACGAGATTGTGCCACTGTACTCCAGCCTGGGCAACAGAGTGAGACTCCGTCTCACAACCAACCAAACACCCAAACAAAAAAACAAAAACAAGAGTAAGAAACAAACAGTTGTATATTTGTTAAATTGAATTATCCTATAATAAATGTTTCAAATGGCTTTCTAAGAATGCATCATATTACTATTTAGTTATAATTACAAAAATCTACAACCATGACTTTATATGTTTTCAGTTTTTTCAATTCAAATGTTACAATTAGAGTATTATTTTGCTTGCACATATGTACCAACTTCATTGACACTTATCCATATCTTCTCTATTCAAATGGTTTGAAGGGAGGGCAGTACTATATCTCATCAAATCATAATCAAACTTTATTGTACATGAAAAACCATCTAATATATTTGTTAGAATTTTAAATTCCTGGGCTCAGCTGCAGAAACAGATTCCATTCCAAAGGTTTTGGTTCAGACTATGTATCTTCAATTTTATTACAGAGTTTGGTTCATTTACATTAATATATATTGATATTGTTTGATTTAGTCCTTCCCAATCGTTATTATTTTCTAATTGTTCCATCTGTCCTTTATTCCTTTGTTCATACTTTTCTTCCTCCTTTGAGATTAATGAAATTTTTTTTTCTGTTTCTCTATAGGCTTTTCAGGATATCTTTTTGTATTTTTTTAATGGTTGCTCTAGAGATTAAGACATATATATTTAAGTAATTCCAATGTGATTATAAACTTCTTTTAAGGATTACTAATATAGAGGGCTGAAATCTTTCTCTACTGGTTATTCCTTTGAGTTAAGGAATTAATATAGAAGAAAATAAACTTAATAATTAAAAATGCAGCTATGGTTTTTGGGAGTAGTAATGGATGTCTAAAAATAAGATTTAATAGCAATCTATGGCTTATGTATAACACCTGCTAATATCTGATGACTCTATGCTAAACTTTGATGTGACTAGAATTCAGGGAAGTTGCAGTAGTGGTCTCTGATCAGAGGAGGTAAAATTACTCAATACTCAGAAAAAGAGTATAAAAATAGTAAGTGGACTATGAGATAGTCTCTGTATGGTCTCAGTTCAACTATGGCCCATATACATCCATTTAGGCTAATTTTGGAACTGGATGTTAAATAGATGGACATTTTCAAGGTGTCTAAAAATACATAGATACTTAACAAATAATTTGATTTTCTACCAGGAGTGAATTTTCCTCTTAGTGTTTCCCTTTTTGTACTTGTTTAATGCATCAGCATTTTTTTCTCTTTATGTTTGAGATCCCTTATGACATAACTCTGGCTATAACTGGCAAAAGACAAGACCTTCAAAAATTCAAAAACACCCGTGGTAAATACCACAAAGTAAGCTACTTTTGACTGTTCCTCTAAAGGTCACATAATGCTTTTTGTTTTCTACAACATGACACAGCATGACAGAACAAAGTAGTTATGTTTTGTACTTGTCAGCATTGTTATATCAACTCCAAATGATGATATGCTCCTGAGTATGCTGTTGCTTTTTTCCTTTGCGGGCTTGCACTGATTTCTTTGAAGTATTATATGCATCAAGTAAACGATTAATTTATTATTCCTGACACCTGAATTTGATAAGAAAAAGTATCTAGACATCACTTCAAAACTACATTGAGATGCTATTTGGTTTTGAAGTGATAAAAATGCAATTCATTTGGATTTTCTGTCCTTAAGTTACCATTTTTACTTAAGACCTGTGTCTGCCAGTAGGAAAAGAGGCCATATTATTACTGGATGTTGTGGAGGACAACATTTAGACTGGCAGGGAAATGCATTTTAAGTTTTAACTGGGAGATTTTAATTAAAAATCTAAGTTGTAGTTTTGATTTGGTAACTCTAAGATGATGTAATTTGTAGTAGTTAGAGTAATACCAGCTGATAGAACAACAACAACAACAAAACCCTGTAGTACAATAGTTTACTCAGTAAGGGTTTATTTCTCATTATATGACAGTTCAATGCAGATGTTTCTGGCTGAACTGTTGCCTAGGACCATTTTCACCAGATTCTCAGCATAGCCTGGTCAAAGTCTGCGGCCAAATGGGGGGAAAAGAATGGAAGGTTGCCTTTGTAATCCCAGCATTTTGAGAAGTTGAGTCTGGTGGATCACATGAGTCCGGGAGTTAGAAACCAGCTTGGACAACATGGCAAAACCCTGTCTGTACAAAAAATTAGCTGGGCTTAGTGGCGTGTTCTTGTAGTCCCAGCTACTCAGGAGGCTGAGGTAGGAGGATCCCCTGAGCCCAAGACGTCAAGGCTGTAGTGTGTCCTGATGGTACCACTGCACTCTAACCTGGGCAGGGTAATAGAATGAGACCCTGTCTCAAAAAAACAACAAAAAAGACAGAATGGAAGGTGGCATGTGGGAAATTTCTAAGGTTGGCTCTTAGACAAAAATGACATACGTTATTTTTTTCCCATATTCTCTTGGCTAGAATTTAGTGCATTGACATACCCAACTCTAAGAGAAATATGGTCAAGCTGTGTGCTTAGAATTGAGTTTGGTTAGCAGCCAGCAGTCTCTGCTATAGGAAATTTAACAGGGGAAGATCCTGTTATAGCAGAAAGATTTTGATTTGAGGTCAGTCAGCCTTAAGGTAAAAATTAGCATGGCCATTTTGGAGCCAAGTGACACTGAATAAATGATTAGTCTTCTATTTGCCATAGTATGCTAAGTACTATGCATAGTATGCTAATGCCTTCCTCACAAGAGTAATATAAAGATTAAATGGTATAATTTGCATAAATTGCCCAGCACAAATACAGGGCAAATTTTAGACACTTGAGAATGATAGTTTTAATTTTTATTGTCAAGTAATATACTGTTCTATGATGATTCAAAATAAATATGATTTAATTTGACATTAGCTTAATTCAAACCAGAGCAGTTCTTAAAAAAAGAATTATGTTATGCCTAATGAGCTATAGCTGTTCAAAAATTTAGGCATTCTAGCAATTGTCCAAAGCAGATGAATGAATAAATGTTTATTCAGTAGACATAAATTTGGGGGCCAATAGGACACAAACTTGACATATGTTCTATTTTTTCAGGAAGCAGATGCTAATTTTACAAGTTTAATTGAATAAATTTTACTTTGTGGATGAATTTGTGGTAAAGAGAAATTATTTTTAGAATTATGAAAGAATGATACATGTACTTATGCATATATAATGTATGCTTATACATATACAATATATGCACATCTATATGCACATATACATATACAGTATATACACATATACATATATGCATATAGACACAAATATGTGTATGCGTATATATGTGGAGACAGAGAGATACTTCCTGTTTCTCTACCCTGTGGTACTATATCTCGTAATTTTAATATTTCTGTATCTCACTTATTCGTCATTTCAAATGTAACATAGTTATACATTAATAAAGGAGGAAAATGTGCCACATACTTTAATGTCATGGGATTTATACTGTAAATAATCCATGAGAATTTACTTATAGGAAAAGCACAACTTTTCATTAATAGAAACAACTTGATTTTTATACTACTGCATTTTGTACATAAAATAATTTAGAGGAGAAAAAGACATTAAAACTAAGTATAAAAATATAAAATATTTATTTTAATAACTAAATAAAATTCAGATTTCTGTTTAACTTTCAGAGACCCCAGGTTCTTGGCCACATATAAATTTTCATAATTCATTTGTAGTTTTAGATTTCAATAGCTTTCTCCATCTTGACTGATAAAATGATTTATTATGGAGTTTCTCTTTGTATTAAAACATAGCATGTTATCAGCACCAAGTCTCTAAAGTACAGTAAAGTTTATGTCAGGCTCTGTGAAGAAAGTACAAGATGGAGCTGAATCTTTTCATTGCAGTGGGCAGTGAGTGGTAGCAGTTATAGTGATTTTTCTATTCTTAGATTGGACCAAATATTTCAAGACAGGTATGATTTTCAGGGTACATACTTAATCCTTGTTACAAGTATTTGTGTTTTAAATCCAAAATCCTGAAAATATCTTTTCTGCTGTCAGCTAAGTCTGTGGTTGGAAGTTTTCCTTACTTTCACTGCTGTTTTGTTTTTCCCTGGATTTGTTATGCAGCTATTGAGCTATGGTTTGACTTATCCAGTGTCTTAAATAATTTCTGACTAATCAATTGATGAGTATTTACATGGATCAGGATTTGACCTTGTCTGAAGCATCATCAGTTTACCTTCTAATTCTGTTAAACATTTCACAATGCCCACGTCATGCCAGCTCACAGACAGATCATGCATCCCAAGATGTCAGCAGAAAGTCAATATAGAGAACTTTTGGGGAAACATTCTTTTCACACTAGGATTGGCTGTGACCAGGAAAGGAAAATATATTCATGCTGCATTTGTGTACCTTTTGTCAGATATGTGGCTGTGTATTGTTGTCTTCTCTAATTAAAGACTCTGCTACTGATGTTATTTGCTGTGTACAAATGTGTCTGCAAAGTCAGTTGTGTAGTTGTGTGGCTTACCTGTCTGTCTACATAGAACACAAAATCAGGTTGTTTGTTACCTTGATCCTATTTTTCTCTATTTCCCCCCTTTTCTCATTCAAATAAAATCACCCTTTAAGTAAGACCAGAGATATGTTGAAAAGAGAATATTTTCTCAGTATTTGCCAGATGTATTCCAAGAATTTTCTGAACTACTGGACACTTTCTAAGATTGGCAGGTTGCTGTTTTTAATCTCTTTCTTTTCCTCGTTTACTTCCACTGAGAGTAAATGTGTAGCATTATGTGAAGAATTTTGGATCTCTCAGCTGTATATTAATAAATGTATTGAATATTATTGTGTAATTTGTTCTGTCTTCCTGGTTCAACATCCATCTTATTCACTAAAGAGCAAATACTTTGTGTAGCAAGTTTAGATATTCTAATTATTCTAAACATGTCTGTGTTGTGAGACAAAAGTAATTGCCCTTTCCTGGCATCAACCCAGAATATGTTTCCTTATTGTTCCCTAGAAAGAAATGGGTGCATCAACTAAATGAAAAAAATATATTAAATGTTAGGACCACTTTAAGAAGAGCCCTATAGCAGTCATTTATATGTTAATATTTTACAGTGACTAATTTAATGGACAGATGGTAATTCATATTACAGTATGAAAGTAGGGCTTTTCCCTAGGCCAAATTATTGTCTACCCAGTTTTCAATTAGAGAAAACTGCCAATTATCTAGAGTGGGTTTTATTTTAATTACTGGGTGATTAGGACAGCTAGGTAACCAGCCTGAAGGAAGGAGAGCTCAATTGTGTATGTGAATCCTTATTATGCAAACATATTAAATAAATACAGAAAGGCCATGCAAAGAAACTGCTTCATTGAAATGGTAGATAATTTACCTGAGGCAGTCTATATCCTTTTACTCATTTGATCAAAAAAAAAAAAAGTTAGTTTAAAATGCTAAAGTATCCATTTATTTGTGAACTAGACTTTATTGTTTCTGTGAGAAAAAAATAAATGCAGGGAAAAGGGGTTATATGTTAGCAATCAGTGTTCAACATGTTTTGTATTTAACATGTGTGTTAATGTATGATGTCATCTCATTATGAGAAGTCACTTATTGGGTGACCTTTGTAATATGAAATATGGCTGAGACTTGAGGCACAGAGACAAGATAAATAAATCCCTATTTTTCTGTATCTTCAGTTTTTTACTTGAGCTCCTTTTCTACATCTGTAATTATCCTCTGAATATTTTCAATTAAGTGTGTCCCATCACTTTAACTTCAACAGACCTAAACCAATCCCATTTCCTCACCAGACTAGGTTCTTTACCAAGTGTCTGTGTTCTTAGCTCTGCCAAGGGGAGCACCACTTCAACATTCCTTCAAACATGGATGGTTATAGTTATTGATTTTATGCTATCATTCTCCTTTTTGTGTTAGCCATCTTTTGGCAAATTTCATATACCAGTACCTTTATCTCTATTTGGGCTGTCATTTCTACCCTGATTCTTACAGGCTCACAGCTAAGCCACTACAACAGCTGCTGCTGACTAAATTTTCTCATTTATCTAAATAATTATTTAAATAGGAAACATTGGGTTCCCTTACACATGTTTCCTCTACATTGAAAAATATTTCAGCCTGGCCAGTATGGTGAAACCCCATCTCTACTAAAAATACAAAAAGTAGCTGGGCGTGGTGCTGCTCACCTATAGTCACAGCTACTTGGGAGGCTGAGGCAGAAGAATCACTTGAACCTGGGAGGCAGAGGTTGCAGTGAGCCAAGATCATGCCACTGCACTCCAGCCTGGACAACAGAGCAAGACTCCATCTCAAATATGTATATGTGTGCATATATATATGTATGTATATGTGTGTATGTATACACACACATATGTGTATGTACATATGTTTCTTTGATTATTACATCAAGGATAAAACATATAAAACATTCTGTCTCAATTTCAAGGTCTTCATTAAGTTGATACTGCCTATCCGCTATGAAAAAAGGAAGGATTCATACAGATTTAACACTTTATATATTAAATTATAGATAATTACTGAAATCAGCTTAGCAATACTATCTTTTATATATATATATATATATATATATATATATATATATATATATAAAATTGCATTTTAGGTTTTGGGGTACAATGTGACGAACATGCAGGATTGTTGCATAGGTACATACATACATGGCAATGTGGTTTGCTGCCTGCCTCCCCATACCGGAAATATCTGATATTTCTCCCCATGTTATCCCTCCCCAACTCCCCACCCCCCACTCTCCCTCCCCTGGATTCCCCCTACAGACCTCAGTGTGTGATACTCCCCTCCCTATGTCCATGTGTTCTCATTGTTCGACATCCGCCTATGAGTGAGAACATGCAGTGTTTGATTTTCTGTTCTTGTGTCAGTTTGCTGAGAGTGATGGTTTCCAGGTTCATCCATGTCCCTACAAAGGACACGAACTCATCTTTTTTTTATGGCTGCGTAGTATTTCATGGTGTATATGTTCCACATTTTCCCTGTTCATTCTATCATTGATGGGCATTTGGGTTGGTTCCAAGTCTTTGCTATTGTAAACAGAGCTGCAATGAACATTCGTGTGCATGTGTCCTTATAACAGAACAATTTATACTCCTTTGGATATATATCCAGTAATGGGATTGCAGGATCAAATGGAATTTCTATTTCTAGATCTTTGAGGAATTGCCATACTGTCTTCCACAGTGGTTGAACTAATTTACACTCCTACGAACAGTGTAAAAGTGTTCTTATTTCTCCACATCTTCTCCAGCATCAATTATCTCCAGATTTTTAAATGATCGCCATTCTAACTGGTGTGAGATGGTATCTCAACGTAGTTTTGATTTGTGTTTCTCTAATGACCGGTGATGATTAACATTTTTTCATATTTGTTGGCCTCATATATGTCTTGTTTTGTAAAGTAGATCTGTTCATATCCTTCGTCCACTTTTGAATGGGTTTGTTTGTTTTTTTCTTGTAAATCTGTTTTAGTTCTTTGTAGATTCTGGATCTCAGCCCTTTGTCAAATGGGTAGATTGCAAACATTTTTTCCCATTCTGTTGGTTGCCAGTTTGCTCTAATGATTGTTACTTTTGCTGTGCAGAAGCTCTTAAGTTTCATTAGGTCCCATTTGTCTATTTTGGCTTTTGTTGCCATTGCTTTTGGTGTTTTAGTCATGAAGTCCTTGCCTATGACTATGTCCTAAATAGTTTTGCCTAGATTTTCTTCTAGGTTTTTTATGGTGTTAGGTCTTATGTTTAAGTCTTTAATCCATCTAGAGTTAATTTTAGTGTAAGGTGTCAGAAAGGGGTCCAGTTTCTGCTTTCTGCACATGACTAGCCAGTTTTCCCAACACCATTTATTAAACAGGGAATCCTTTCCCCATTGCTTGTTTTTGTCAGATTTGTCAAAGATCAGATGGTTGTAGATGTGTGGTGTTGCCTACAGGGCCTCTGTTCTGTTCCATTGGTCTATATCTCTGTTTTGGTACCAGTACCATGCTGTTTTGATTACTGTAGCCTTGTAGTATAGTTTGAAGTCAGGTAGCATGTTGCATCCAGCTTTGTTCTTTTTGCTTAGAATTGACTTGGCTATGTGGGCTCTCTTTTGGTTCCATATGAAGTTTAAGGTGGTTTTTTCCAGTTCTGTGAAGAAGGTCATTGGTAGCTTGATGGGGATAGTATTGAATCTATAAATTACTTTGGGCACTTTGGCCATTTTCATTATATTGATTTTTCCTAACCATGAGCATGGAATGTTTCTCCATCTGTTTGTGTCCTCTCTTATTTTGCTGAGAAATGGTTTGTAGTTCTCCTTAAAGAGGTCCTTTACATTCTTTGTTAGTTGTATTCCAAGGTATTTTATTCTCTTTGTAGCAATTGTGAATGGCAGTTCGTTCTTGATTTGGCTCTCTGTAAGTCTGTTATTGGTGTATAGGAATCCTTGTGATTTTTGCACATTGATTTTGTATCCCGAGAGTTTGCTGAAGTTGCTTATCAGTTTCAGGAGATTTTGGGCTGAGAAGACTGGGTCTTCTAAATATACAATTATGTCATCTGCAAATACAATTTGACTTCCTCTTTTCCTAATTGAATACCCTTTATTTCTTTTTCTTGCCTGATTGCTCTGGCTAGAACTTCCAATACTATATTGAATAGCAGTGGTGAGAGAGGGCATCCTTATCTAGTGCCAGATTTCAAAGGGAATGCTTCCAGTTTTTGCCCATTCAGTATGATATTGGCTGTGGGTTTGTCGTAAATAGCTTTTATTATTTTGAAATAAGTTCTGTCAATACCTAGTTTATTGAGAGTTTTTAGCACAAAGGGCTGTTCAAGTCTATAAACATAATTCACCACATAAACAGAACCAAAGACAACAACCACATGATTATCTCAATAGATGCAGAGAAGGCCTTTGACAAAATTCAATAGCAATACTATCTTAATGTAAGATAAGTCTTTCCACTCCCCGTTTTATCCTTTAGAGTCCTCAAGGATGGAAACCACTTCTTAGGAATCTACTGTGGCATTTTACGCTGTTTCAACATAACCAATTAACAACTGATGACCTGAACTGAGAACTTTTGTTTTATGAATGTAATCTGAATAATTCAGAAAAGGAATTTTCATGTTACTGCTTTTATCTAGTCCATTGAACTCTACTGAAATTGTAATTATATGAGAATCTTTAAATAAAATACTGTTGCCAGGGCCCTCCTCTGGAATATTTTGATTTATTCATTTACTCAGATCCACTTGTCCAGAATCTCCAAAGATAGGGCTTAGGAGTATGTTTTTGTAGTGATTCAAGACTATTCTGATGCTCAACTGATTGAGAGATATACTACACCTGTATAATTCTCCTTCATTATACCATATTAATTACTGCTATTGATTAAGGCCTCTCAAGCTGAAGAAAAACATATATTTTGTGAATGGACTGGTAAGGAATGTAAAGCTTAAGAAACATTTCTTGTAGAATTCTCAAATATCTTGATGTGTTTCCCAAAAATCTCTAAATATTAATATATTGTCATACAAACATTATTTGACTACATTTTGGATGACTCCAAGAATGAAACAATATAATTAATCATAATTGCTTAGACTAAAAGTATTAATCATGATGAAACTCCTCGCCCTAGGTGGAATATATATATGAAAGTGAAAATAATAGAAGTTAACTGAAAATACTTGAACTGTTTTTGCAATAGAAATGTATCTGAAACCTTTGGAGAGTCTTCTAGAGATTGAGAGGAATTTCTGTTTCTTTATTGTACATTGGCTATAGCATATTCTAATAGATGTTAGGATTTAATTAGCTTAAATATAATGGTGAATCAATGAAGCTGGGAAATGTTAAGTCACGCGCCAATATTAAAAACCAAGAAAAATTAACCCCTGTCTTTGCTTAGTAAAGCTGTAGCCTCTTTGATCCTTGGATACTTTCACTGGAAAGACTGGAGGTTCAAAAAAGGGATTTGCAGAAAGTTGGGGAAGGGGTTATTATGAAATCTTTACACTTATCAGAAATTCCATTGTGTACATGGCTGTGCACACACATAGATAACCACACACACACAATTATAAAGGCTCTTGTTTCCCTGTAGGATGAAAATTTAAATGATGATTGGCTAAATACAGTATACTAGGGAAGCAGTAAGAGTGGTAGTTGCTGAGTGCTAGTTCTATTTAAAAGAAGGGCCCTATACAGTGCTAATAAACTGCTACAAATTTAGTAATTTTTCAAAAAATATATTTGGAAATATGAACTTTTATATTCCTAAGTTAAAAATGTCCACAACTTATTCCCAAGTTTAAAATATACTCAAGTTTAAAATGTCAACAACTTACTCAATTTTTACTCTCCATCCAAGAAAAGCTACATTACTATCTGGCTGAATTTGGTCACTGGCCTCCAATGTTCCACCTACTATACTGTACCCTTAGGAATTGTGTATATGTGAAGCTCCTTTTTATTTTTTTCACAGATCTTATAGTCATTTATTTGACTAATTGATACTTTAGATAAGCTGTGAAGCAAAAAGTAATATTTCATTCATGAAAGGAAACTAGGAGGTAGGACTTGCGTGTACCAAAAGGAGATTAAAAGTAAGGTGGTTGGATTTCTAGACCCTCATCCAGATAACTTATATCACTGACAAAGGTATTTGGCTCAGTCTGTCAGTGATATTTACATTTCTTATATCATTGTACTGTCATGTCTTCAGCAGGTAGTGTCTAAATGAATGGACAGAAAATTTAGGATTCAAATATAAAAATTCTCAATTAAGATCGAATCTCATTTTGATAAAGAAAAACAGAATAAAACCAGTATTTAAAATAAAAAGGTCTCACCGCCTGGACTCCAACCTGGGTAACAGAGCAAGAGTCTGTCTCAAAATAAATATGTAAATAAAAAACTAATAATATTCAAATAGGTGTCTATAAATATAGTTATTTTTTAGTTTTTAAAAATACAGTTTTTTGGATTTATTTGTTTTTTGGTTTTTTGTTTTTTTGTTTTTCGAGGTGGAGTTTTGTCCTTGTTGCCCAGGCTGGAGTGCAATGGCATATCGTGGCGCACTGCAATCTCTGCCTACTGGGTTCAGGTGATTCTCCTGCCTCAGACTCCCGAGTAGGTGGGACTACAGGTGCCCACAACCATGCCTGGCTAATTTTTGTATTTTTTAGTAGAGGTAGGGTTTCACCATGTTGGCCAGGCTGATCACCAAACTCCTAACCTCAGATGATCCACCCACCTTAGCCTCCCAAAGTGCTCGGATTACAGATGTGAGCCAACTCACCTGGCCATAAATATAGTTATTTTTAAAAAGCAAATAAAGTATTGACAATGATCCAAGAAACAGAAGAGAAAATGCAGGATATAGAACAGAAGCAGGATTAGGAAAAAACATTACTGACTTTAAACCATGTTATTTTTCATCGAAATAATTTTATGAAGTCAACATAGAGATAGACTTATTTTTGAGGACTCACAAAGACTGACAAATTTTCTAAAACTTGAGAAAATGAAGTTGTATATCAATTGCTTATTTACCAGTATCTTAAAATAATGTACAATGAACGTTTACACGAGGACATAATTTTATCTTATGGTAGTCTCCCATTATAATATAATTATATTACATGATTATATTATAAAAATTATAATTATATAATTCTCAAAATATAATATATATATAATTATATGTTATATAATTATATATAATATAATATATAATTATATTATAAATTATATAAATAAATTATATTTAAATTATATAAATAAATTATATATATAAATTATATTATAAATTATAAATATATAATATATATAATTATATATAATATATAATTATATTATATTTTGATAATTATAATGGGAGACTACCGTAAGATAGTCTCCCATTTTAATAGTCTCCCTTTAAAAACAAACTATTATGAGCTCTAGTTCATCAGAATTTTGGGTTGCCATATGTCTCTGTTCAATATATAATGCCAGTAAGTTTTTATCAGAGTCTACTTTTTAAATATTTTGTTTAATTAGCAGCATCAATATTTGCAAGTAATGGTATGGTACATTGAAGATCTATGAATGACTTAAATTGATTATATTATATGTAAATGTGTGCATGTGTGCACACATCTGCATGCACATGAAGAATATAATGCACATGATGTATGTGTTTTTTTTTTTTTAACTCGGTGAACCAACAATCAATATACGTTGTCTTTGCCATTTTTAGACTGATTCTTTACTTCTGGTTTTCTGCTTCAAAATTTTTCATCCATTCTAAAATGTTTAAAGCGAAATGTTGTTTTAAAGAAATTATAAAGATTTCTCTAAGACAATCACTGAAAGTTTGGTAACTGCAATTTGGTCATTACTACAATTGGATAACTATTGTTCAACCAAAATACAAAGATTTATCTGAGAGAGTCTTTGAAAATTTGATTTTAAAAAACTTTTATTTGATGTCATTTCAAGTAATTCCAAATACAGGGAAATAGCACTTTATATAATTACAAAAATCACAAATCTCTGGTTGTTATTTTTGTGAGGGAGAATCAGCAAAATAAGTAATCATAAAGAACTGTATAAATTATTAAGCACCCTGAATAGTAACTACATATTACACTGTTATCTTTGCAATCCATATGCTTAATAGGTAAAAATGGAATCTTAACTTCCAATTCTGTACCTATATGACATTCATCTATGTAATTTAAGGGATCTTGATTTTGTAGGAAAGATAATGTATTCTGGAGCTGATCTTTCCTGAAGGCTATAATTATGTGCCAGGGCTAATTTTAGGCATCAGTGGGGCTCTCACAAATGCTGTCAGGTGAGACATACCACGTGCTTCATCAGGTACATTTCTACTGAGGCCAAGTATTTAATAACTGAAAAAGTTTTTCAGTTATTAAATATACTATATGCAGTATAAGAGCAGATACATTTGTCAGTACCTTCTCAGGGACCAGATGGTTTAAGACAGATACTGTGTTCCATTAATTAGTTTCTAGTAGGGTTGAAAATGCCCTTTTAATAGGCAAATAAAATAGTAGGTTCACAATTGAAGACAATTTCTTTTTTTCCCTTGAGGAAGAATGGGTGCTAAAAACTTACCAAGTTTAAACGACTCTGACACAAGTAAGTGATTCTTACTCCTGGAATTGTTTGCAAACTCAGAATCATAGGGCACAGAGGGAAAAGCACATGAGTGAGAGAAAGGGGATTTTCTTACATAAGAACAGAACTATTTCTTTTTTATTTCAACAAAGTTTTAATGAGGAAAAAACAATCTTGACAAACACAATATTAAATAACAATAGAAATAAGTAGCTAAAGGAAATAGGATAATATTTTACCATGGGCTAGAATCTCCTTCCTTGAAGATATTTGAGGTCATGTCTGAAGTACAGTCTGAAATACATTTTCTCCCATAATCCTTCCCATTCTTAATTTTCAATGTAAATTTCAGAAATATGAAACCAAATTTATAATTTTTTTAGAGTTGAAGGTTTACTTTTCTTTGGAAGCTTATAAATAAAAATCTTGCCATTGTGTCATATCTGCATTAACTGCATTGTAAAGTTAATTAAGCAATAGCTGGGCATTTCATAGGGATTAATGACTAACAGGGAGGAGTAGATGGCTCAAGGTACAGCCAAGGGCCGTTAACATTGGCTGGCCATTAATTTCCAAAAATGCCCAGCATTGAAGTCATTATTGCTATTATAAACTGAAAATACAAAAGAAACACAGGCATGTGGATTTTTTTTTACGAGTGATGCAATTTTAATTGATATGTACAAAGCAGTCATGGAAAACTTAATTCTTGTACATTAGCCAATCATATTTCCCGTCTCATCTCTCATGGTTCCATTTGGGTTATAATTAAGCAGTAACAGTTGTAGACCTGGGCATTTCCTGGAGATTAATGAATGGCTGGGTGGAGTTAATTGCCTAAAGTATAGTCTCAGGCCATTAACCTCAGTTGGTCACTAATCTCTAGAAATTTCTTCTAACTGAGGTCACTTTTTTATTGTAAGAAGAAAAATATATTCAATTATTTTAATATTAATCCCAGGGCATTTTTATTTTCTTGAAACATAATAATGGGAAATATCTATGCAGTCTTTCTGTATGTACATTTCAAAGTTACCTCTTTTTGAATATAAGCCCTCAATTAGTGGAGAACATACTTACAACACTTAAAATAAAGCCTGTTTGATGAGAAGCACATGTTCAAATAATAAAATCAATATACAAAGGCATTGGTTTTCTTGGGTTTGTCAGTCAGTACGTTTGATAGATGTATGTGTGTTGTTGATTCTTTATTACTAATGTTTATCTTGGTTCAACCTGGAAAAGATTGCCTTTGTTGTCAATCAGTCAGCTATGTATAATGTTTGTATCCAATATAAGTATAATAGTTATATTGGATACTATTCTTTGTGATGCAAGGGATAAGAATTTAATAAGAATTTTAATAAGATATAAGAGTTGTTAATAAGAATTTTAATCCTTAATAAGAATAAGAATTTTCCTTGTTTTAGTGATATACTAAATTCTAATAATAGTAATTTCTTTGTTTTTATTAATGTGTTAATAATTTCTTCTGTAAAAGTCCAAAGTTAAATGGATTTATTCAGACTGAAGAGAGTAATTGATTAACAAAAATTCTAATATTACCACTCAAAATCACATTTTGTAATGAAGACATTAGAAGCTAAAAGGCATAGTTATATAAAAGTTTTAATTTAATGATTCTTAACACATAATTTGCTACTGTCAAGACAGAAGGAATTGATTAGATTTTAGTGAATTCTAATGTTAATGCTTGACTGAATACAAAGAACATAAGTTAAAAATTACTAGTTAAATTTCCTGTGTGAAATTTGAACTACATATCTGAGAAGTAATCTGTATTCTAAATATGAGATACTGAGCCAAGTTTTTTTAGTATGTGGAATAATTGTTAAATTTGCAAAGTAATAAGCTTAAACATACACAATGTTAGCAATCTTTATCATATCATGATATATAGGTTTGTAAGCCCTGGAAATGTTTGTATTTTTATTAAAAAATACTTGACAATGTTAATATTATCTCTCAATAATATAACACTTTTATGCATGAATATTTCTTTGCATTAAATGTTAATAAAATTTGAGTATGTATCATAAGATGATTTTTAATTAATGGAAGTTACTAAGGAAAATAAAGTGCATTTGTGTATATGTGTGTTGCGTATACATAGTGACACAATTATAAAAGCAGCTTTTAATAAAGAACTAGTCATTTTACATATAGCATTTATTTGTTTTTTGTTACTTTGTTATTCAGTTATTTAAATAATAACTTTAGTTCTTTATTATTTGTAAGTATAGATACACCTATATTTCAATAAATGTAAGCCAAATGCTCAGAATCTATTTAGCACCATACATTCACTGAAGCATTTAACATGAAATCAACATTGACAAAAGTTAGCAGACGACTTTTGCCTTTTTTTTTTTTTTGAAACGGAATCTCACTCTTTCGCCTAGGCTGGAGTGCAGTGGTGTGATCTTGGCTTACTGCAACCTCCGCCTCCAGGGTTCAGGCGATTCTCCTGCCCTTAGCCTCTGGAGTAGCTGGGACTACCGGTGTCCACCACCACACCTGGCCTGTTTTTTATTTTTAGTAGAGATGGGGTTTCACTATGTTGGCCAGGCTACTCTGAAACTCCTGACCTCAGGTAATCCACCTGTCTTGACCTCCCAAAGTGCTGGGGTTACAGGCATGAACCACCATGCCTGGCCAAGGTAGCAGACTTGTAAACACCAAAACCCCTACAAAATTCAGTGGTTATAATTGAAACTGATTCTTCTGTAGAATCTTTAATAAATGACTACTGTATTGTGTAAAAAGAACTCATTATCTCCACTTTTATTATAATAGCTTGTTTATTTATATTTACCATGTGTTGTACTGTCTATAAAGTGTTTTTAGCTTCTTTGTGCCAAAGAAATATATTCTCTTTTAGTAAATGGATGACTCAAATTGACAAATTAAGTGGTTTATTCAAAGTTCCAAAATTATAGGTCTAGTGCTAAAACCGAAGCATAGGATTTTTTTCTCCATACCTGACACTTTTACCTTGTACCTGAGTTTTATAGATGAAACATATTAGATCAAATTATGTGGTCATTTTAGAGGCATGTTAATTCAGGATACCTTCTTATTTTGCTTATGATTTATCATTTTTGTACATAAAGACATAGGCCATACTATTTCCAATTATATTTAAATCAACATGTACTTAGTAAATCAGTCCTAATGTTAAACGTAGGCAGTTAATTTTCTTTCTCTTACCTAGAACAATTTATTGCTACATGTATGAAATTACAAATTATAAAGTTTGAAAATTATTTTTTAAAAATTTATTTTAAATTAATGACCAGATTTCAGGTAGTGCTATAATTTTTTAATTCCAATAAAATTCATCTAATTTTGATCATCAAGCACTGTATAGTATGATCTGCTCTGTATATATAAAACTATTGAAATTCAATATATGTTGCTCTTCTTTAGATAGCCACATATCAGTGAAGATATAGATAATCTTGTTTGGATACACATCTTTCTACGTTCTGTCTAATTTCTTATATTACCTAAGTAAATTGCATTATTTTTTTCAGAGTTTTATATTTGTTCTTATGAGATTTATTTCTGATTTCATGAAATTTATACTATTTTTGTTCTTTGCTACTAAATCCTCCTCACTATATATCTGTTTTGTCTCTGCTTAAAAGAGCATGCCAAAATTGGTATTTAAATTTCTTTGTATGTAACATTGTATACAACAAGGAATATCTGTTCTGATGACAGGGAGAGTATTCAGGAACATTGTAAAATAGAGACCAGGGTCAGAAAATTCTTTTTTTTATGTGTTCTTTGGAATATCAATGGTTTTGAATATTAATAAAATAAATAACAGCATTGCACCTAACTTTGTAAATTAGAAGAAATCATAGAAACTGAAGGATGAGTATGCCAAAAATCATAGACTTTAAATAGTAGGAATAAAAATAACTTTCTAGACTATAATTTTCAAAGAAGAAAATTCTAGATAGTGAATCAATGAAAGGCAGTAATCTATTTCTCTATATACTCTGTAGAGACATTTAAATGTTCCACTGAAATTATTGTCTATCAAGGTACTCCTATTCCAAGCATAATGTTTTTCAAAGTCTACTGGCTTTAAAGCAGTGATCAGTATCCTCTGTGAAAAGAATTTCGTTCATTATGTGGGGCAAAGAGAAAAATACAAATTAAGCAACATGTATTATACTTGTAAGAAGAACCTATTGCCTTCAAAATAGTGGGGATCTTGAGTTAAAAAGGTCTTGTGTTGACCGTAACACTGATTCTGTAATATTGGATATTAATGAAATAAAGTGAATCTAGGAACCAAAATGAATTTTTATTTTTGCTTTTTAAAAAAGTTTATACGTAAGTCTCTATTCAAATACGTTAGGTTCTAGAAATACTTGAAAATAAACGGATTTGCAAATCTCACAAGTTCTAGGGCTACAACAATGCAGACGTTTGGGTCCTTTCTTATACTCATGATAATTCAGTACGTTTGATTTAATTACACGGACTACCTCAAATACTAGAATACCTTGAAATACTGCCCTTTAATAGTTGATTATCTTACTTTTAAAAGAGAGGAAGATAGTAATAACAGCCTCTGTGAAAAGGAGAAGACTGAAAAAAACAGGTTTAGATGGACCCAAAAGAATAAGAAATTAGATCGTTTTCAAAACAAAAATAATACTTTCAAGGGTGTCAGTAATTTCCAAATAATTTAAAAACTGTAGTAGAGGGTTATTTAGTTTATGGAGGCCTTAAAACCATTTACTAAACACTGAAAAAGCTGCTTTTTGACTGTTTCTTAACATAAATTACTCAAGGGCTATTTAAAGCCCAAAGTTAATTACACAGGAAAAGATTTTACATAAAATCCTGAATACTGTTGAACTTCACCATATTTCCAAGACCTTTAGGATATTTTTTATGTTTGACAGCATTATCAAATGTGCAGATCAAATTTACTTACAGAAAATGTCTTTCATATGCTATTCAGATCATATAGAGAATATAATGGTTCAAAAATACATTTTGAATTTGATTTAAAACACTTAAGCTGTCATTAAATAGTGAGGACTTTGGTTTTTTAACTATAGAGTTAAAAATAAGATACTGATCAGATACAGAGATGTAAAACTTCAGATGTAGTTTTCTAGGTGGAATATGAGGTGAAAAGAACTAGACAGTGAGGGCATGAAAATACCAAAGTGAAATTAATAAAAGGAATGAAAAGCAGAGAAAAAAGAAACATTGGAGATGCTCTCAGTTATTTGATCTGTTTGTTGTATATTTGACAGTTCACTATGTGCAAGGCACTGTGCTAGAAGCTGGGAATGTAACAGTGGATATGACGTAGACTTCAGTTATGACAAACCCTAGTATATAGATTAATAGAAACATGCATGTGAAATAGCAGTAGAACAAAGAAAATGATTAGTTGTCCGACACCAAGAAGAGAAGAAAGAGAAATCTTTACAAAGATGCTTTTTCAAGATATTTATGAGTTAGACAGAAGGTCTAATTAGCCCAGATCATTCTACGTAGTGGTAAAGGATGTGACTAGAAACAGTATAATGGGTTTGGGAAACGGTGGGTAGTTCCGTATTCTTTGAGCATAATGTTGTTAGAAACACACACTGGAAGAAAAATGAAGGAATTGGTAAAAGACAACTCCAAATTTGAGGCTAGGAGGCTTCTGTGACCATAAAAAGGAGCGTGGCCCTTTAAGCAACGAGGAGACTTGGTTTTAAGTCACAGCAAGTTGTACATTATTAGAGAGTTTCTTAAATTTCTGTTCATGTTTAAACTTGAGAATGTGAATTTAAAAAATACAACATGTAAGAACTATGCTATATTTTCTATGCTTCTATAAAATAATATATATATTTCCCTCAATTCCCAAAAAGAGAAGTCCTAGTTCTACTGCTATTTGAGGTGCAGATCATTGTTTTTATTTAAATATGCCATACATTAGAGTTAATTTTCATTGGCTATCAGGATCTAGCAAGATAAATATTTTTATTTCTTATGTTGATAAATCTGATAAGCCAAAGAAAGGTAGACATCCTCTACCTAATACCTCATTTCTGATTTAATAGGCTTGAGGAAGAATATCCCATAGAATGTTGATTTTAATTTTATGGCTCAGAGTTTGGGGGAGTGAGCAATAGAAACAGAAAAGTACTATATGGACTTTAGTCTTGGTTACTAGGGTTCTCTTGGTAAGTATGCTTCTTATTTAGTGAGGTATTGAGTCTTAATTGAACCTCAAGCCTTGTTACCTATGAGGACAAGAAAACAACTGAGAATGAGCTCACAGGGAAAAGCAAGTTATGTTGGGTTGGTAATACCACATCTCTCACAAGTTCCATCTACCCATAATATTTTCTTCAGCGTCAGATCTATATGTGGGATATAAGGGGAAAAGATTCTTTGTGCCAATTCTATCTTGTTTTATACTCAACAATTATTTCTTTAAATTTCTTAATGCCATTTCTTTTCTTTAGCTTTAGAGAACTTAATTTAGTTGAGCCCTATGGCAATGTGCAATTAACTTTTATCAATTGCCTACCATACAAACGTAATTCTTCTTTAGGAAGGTGGCAGGTTCTGGCTATCTCGTGTGAATGGCAAAGTGGGGAGTTATTCCCTCTCTCTGTTGCTGACCTTGTGTGTGACCAGTTGGATCCTTCTGCTGAGACTTAAAATTTGAGGGAGTGACCACAAATGGGAAGGTTCAGTAGAGATTTTTCAAGATATTTGTGATAAACTGGAGAGTTTAGAGACAAGGTAGTGAACAACTGTTCATGAGGTCATCGGTTTCCAGTGACCATTATAACACTGGGGTAATTATAATCAGAGTATTTCTGTGGTAGGAATTTTGGCCTTGCCTCCTTTGATTCTTATTAGAGCTTGGTTGTCCAAACTTACTGTTTATTTGGTGAGATACCTGGTAATATTCTAATAAATTTTTGTCTGCTCAAGTTAACCAGAGTCAGTCTCTATTCTTTGTAACCCAAATCTTGACTGTGCAATATGCTAGGGTGATTTGAAATATACTGTCTTCAAATTATTTTTATTAGATCACAAACTATTCCCAGGCATTAATGAAGAAGTGACCTGATAAAGATTTGTGATTTAAAAAATAATTTGCCCAACAGTATGGATGACAGACTATGAAGGTTTAAATTACAGGGATAACTATAATTACAAGGCTATTATTATTTTAGCATATTGGTGAGAGAGAGAAAGAGAGAGGGGGAGAGAGAGAGAGAGTGAGGAAACTTAGTAAAATAGTAAAAAGCGAAAATAGGTTAAAAAAAAAAAGCAGAGTGATATTCTAGAAGCCAAGAGAGGAATTGCAAAGGGTGATTCAAAGGGTCAAATATTCACAAGGATAAAAGGAGTGATTCAAAGGGTCAAATAGCACAGAGGTCAAGAAGAATTAAAATTGGATGTCATCTATAGAGTTTGGAGATTTGGAAGTTATCAGTGAACTGAGAGGAATTCAGGTGAAATGGTAGGGTTAGAAGCTACATTTCAGAAGACTGATTTGGAGGTGAGCAACTTGACGAAATTACTGCAGGTTACTTCCCAATGACTGTGGCTGAGAAGGTAAGAGAGCACATGTTATTAAGCAAAGTGAAAAAATATAGAACCCACTAATTAGAGGCACAAAGTATGGAATATTTGAGGAAGCTAGAAAGTAAGTGGAGCGAAGTCATAATTAAGACAAATACATCTTAACTTTCTCATTCGTAAAACTGGAATAACAGTATCTACATCACAAGGTGTTTGTGAGTGTAGAGAATAAGGTAGGCTAAGCTCGATGCTTTATACTTCAGACTGCACTTCTTGGCACCCCTCTTTTATGCTATTACAGCAAATAGACATTTGTTATTTCTCTTGTTCTTCCTTTGGTCTCTCATTTCTTTGATGGCATGTAATACGGATTATATTCACAGTTGCATTTCTAGTTCTTGGAATATTGCAACCACATATAGGTTCTCGACACATATTTGCTGAATTTTTGGAAAAAAAATATGTACCTCACCTGGTGGGAATGTAGTAAATGTTAATTTCTTCTCTACAGTGTTTCAGCTCTGTACAGAACTTTTAAAACTTTATTTTTTATTGGTCTCACCTTCTCAATTTAAGTGTCCTTCCTATTAAAAAAAAGTTTGCTAAAGTCAATTATATGTTCTGATAAGGATTTTATAGTGTTTTTCCATGAGATAAGACATAAAAGTTATTTTTTATTCTAAACATAAGGGAAATAGAAATGGAAAAAGATTTGGTATATAAAATATTACAATGTATAATTAGGACATGTTTTATATTATTGAATTACAGCTTTAAACAGAATATTTAATGCTGTTACAATCCCTTGCCTCCCTCTCCCCAATCAAAGCAAACCAAGCATTTCTGGTGCAGTACCATCTTTATCATTGTAGAATCAAAGAATTATTAGACATATCAAGGGATCATTAATTTAGTAGTTGCCTCCAGCCCCATGGAGTTTTAAAAAAATGCTTAAGAGCTATTTTTCATAAACATGAGTAACAGTAAACACTTTAGAAGGAAAATATGGAAAACCAGAGTGCGGAATTATTTCTTCTCTGTACTATTGTTTTGTTTTTTGTTTTAAAATCTTGTGTTTTTAAATGTTATTTTTAATGTAGTAGTACAACCAGCAGTGGCTCACATTTGTAATCCAGCACTTTGGGAGGCCAAGGTGGGCGGATCACGAAGTCAGGAGTCAAGTCGAGAACAGCCTGGCTAACATAGTGAAACCCTGTGTCTACTAAATAAATATAAAAAAAAAAAATTAGCCAGGCATGATGGCAGGCGTCTGTAATCCCAGCTACGCAGGAGGCTAAGGCTGAAGAATCACTTGAACACGGGAGGTGGAGACTGCAGTGAGCCTAGATCGTGCCATTGCACTACAGCCCAGGCAACAGTGTGAGACTCTGTCTCAAAAAAAAAAAAAAAAGCTAATTATAAATGTATTATAATATAGCTTTAAAATAATAAAGCCAATACAATATAAAAGAACACCAGTACTTTAAAGCAGTAGTGTTATTTTTCTGAAACCAAATTACTGCTTGCAATGTGATTGTGGTCCGGACTACCATAGGCACAGAGTCTGTGCATTTCACTGTGTTGTGTTTATGTTTCTGTCTGCCCTGAGATGACTCATTTCTCTCACCACTTTCTCCATCCAAAGAACTACACATTTTTTATAATGTGCTTTTTACCCCCATTCAGCTTTTACTTGGTTCAGTTTCATCTGTGTCTTAGAGCTCCTTGTTTTCTTTTTTCATTAATTCATTACAATGAAAAAAGTACTACCTGGTGGCAATGAGAATGGCAAATTCAGTTCCCGAAGTGTGGGACAAAAATAATTAAAACTTGTAGTAATGTGAGAGATCCAAGATGGCCGATTAGCAACAGCTAAGGAATGTAGCTCCCAGTGAAAGCGCAGAGAACGAGTGGACGCCGCACTTTCTGACGAATTTTTGTTGCCCACAGACCGGGAGAGTCCCGGCAGAGAAGCCACACGGGTTGCCAGCGCGACTCTTTTGGCCGGTGCGGCTCTTTTGCCGGCGCCCGGCACGGCGCTTCCCAGTGCAGAGTATACGGGACGGACGGGCTCGGCGGGTCCCATCCCCACAAGGAAAACAGCAATTGGAAGCGCTGAGGACTGAGAGTTTCACAGCAAGCACAGCGAACCCGGGAAGGTCTGGCTCTGTGGGGAACGGGTGTCCACCAAAGGATAACTAAGAAACTGAAAAACTTCATCACCGGGCGGAGAGAGATCCAAAATGGCCACGTAGCAGCGGCTCGGGATTGTGGCTCGCGGTGAGGGCGCAGAGAGCGAGTGGACGCCGCAGTTGCAGACGAATATTTGATGCCCACGGACTGGGAGATTCCCGGTGAGGGAATCTTTTGGTGACTCTTTTGGCCGGTGCGGCACTTCTCGGTGCAGAGTGTGCGGGACTGGGTGGTGCCCTTTTAGTCGGGCTCCGCTGGTCCCATCCCCACAAGGAGAACAACAATTGGAAGCGCT
>PVKP010031735.1:0-26681 GCA_004027715.1 Plecturocebus donacophilus | reverse complement strand
TTGGAGATGTTTGCTACTGGCCTTAAAGATGGAGGAAGAGGCCATAAGCAAGAAATGTAAGTGGCCTTTATACCTTGGAAAAGATAAGGAAGTGGATTCTCCTCTAAGCCTCCAGAAGAAATGCAGCTGACTTCCTACTGACATCTTTAGTTTAGGGCTTCTGACCTCCAGAACTGTAAAATAATAAACTCGTGATCGTTTCTTACAGCAGCAACAGAAAGCTAATAAACCACCCATCTCTCTGCTGAGATTGTCAGTGTTCCCTTCTCTGCGATGCCCTGAGCTCTCCTCCTTCTGTCAGTGCTGTTTGTATTAATACATTAGCGGTATCTCTGGGCACCCACTGTTGGGCACCTACTTCTCAGCGTGGCTCACAGGAGGTGCTCAATAGCTGTTCCGTAAGTGAATACATCAGTGAACAAATGCTAATTCATGAGTTTCTTGTGGGCGCCATTTCAGCGTTACTCATTTTCATATTTTCAACGACTCGTGGTGTGCCTGACACATGGTAGGTGTGCAATAAATGCCTATTAAGTGAATGAATTTAGATTGTAAGCTGCTTGAGGCCAAGAAACTGTCTTATTTATATCCTTGAATTCTCAGGGCCTAGCTCTGTGCCTTGGGATGGAGGTTTTGCTAAGTGCTTTTGGGAGGCGGCCAGAGCTAGTAGGACTAGACTTAAGACATCATGACCGTCAACCCCTGTCCACTGAAAGATGTGCATGAGACCTGAGCTCCAGCTGTGCAATTATCAGCAGATGGGGCTCCAGGCTGTGGGGAGAGCCGTGACCAGAGGCAAAGTGGTCAGCGAGGCTGATTTCTAGGGCTGCAGCCCTGCTCTCCTGACTGGTCCTGCCCACATCACAGCCCTGTCTGTCTTCCCTCTCTCTGGAGTGTTCTGCAGTCCCCCACCCTTCCAGCCTCTGAGGGGGCTCTGCTCACTCTCATTCCCATTCGTAGCACCTCCCTAGCCCTCATGGGAAGCCTGACCTTAACTGTCCTATTAGAAACAAATCCCATTTCCACACTGCGGATAAAATCTCCATTTTCCCCAAAAGGTTGAGTGCATATTTTTGAAGTTTATTCATTTGCCAAATGTCTTGGGGCACATAAATGAGTATGGATTTTGAAGACATTGTTAATTTTATCTCAAGCAGACACGGGTTTGGGATACCACCTCCCTTATGACTGTCCATGTGTGGTTTCTATGGCAAGTTACCAGCTTCCCTTGATCTCAGTTTTCCCAAACATAAAACAGGACTAATAATGTCTACCTTGGAGAGCGTTCTGTTCATTTGTTTATTTATTTATTCATAAATTCAACAACCTTTTTTCAGCATCTAGTCTACACTAATAGTCACTGGGCTGGCCGCTGAGCACAGATAGGTACCGGTCAAAGGGTTAAAACAGGTGAGGGTACCTAACAGGCCCAGCCAGGCCTGCCATACAGTGTGTGGTCAGTGGACGGTGGCCTTTTTCATTGCCCCTTCGGTGTGTAGCCTGGGTGCTAACTTACATCCCAAGGTACAGTTTAGAAAGCTAAGCCCCTCGGCTATGCTGTAGAAAGTGAAAAGACGAAGCCTGGGTAGGGGCTGGCAGCACACCTCACCGCCATGCTCTGCTGCCCCAGCTTCTCTCTGCAGGACCCTGACCTTCCTCCAGCTTTCTTATCCCAACTCCCAGGAGTCCTGAGCCAATCAGGCCGTGGCTGATTCTACCCACTCTCTAGCGGCCAAAACTGGAGGGTGGGGGAGGTTTCATTCCTTTCCAGGTCCGGAGACTTGAGACCGAAGCCCTGTGTCCATCTCTGGGGTTCTACCTGCTCCCCGTCCCCATCGGGGGGACCCTGTCTGTGAGGCAAGGGTTCAGGATTGGCCTTGGGTCTTGGGTCTGTCTCAGCACCTGGGTGAGAGCACCGTTCTTTCCTGGGTGAAGCCAAGAACGCTCCCAGGCTAAGCCTCCTCAGTTTTGGTGCTCGCTTGTCCGGCATCATCGGGGAGACCTCTCCTTATAGCCCTATGAAAGCAACCGCTTCCCCTCCCCTGCTACTCTCTGCATCCCCCATTCCTGCTATTTCTCCATTACTTTTGTTACTCTCCAGCACATTCTGCACTTTACTATTTATTTTCTGCCTCTCCCACTGGATATAAGCTCCAAGAGGGCAGGGACCTGTTTTGTTCAAGGCTATATGCCTCTCCAGGTGCCGAGGCTTCAGTCACAAAGAAAACATAAATTGTTATCAAATCAATGCATGAATGAGTGCCTTGTCCTTCCAGCCACACAGTTTCCGGTGGACTCCTCCAATTTGCGGCTTCCGAACCGCCTGTTCCTCCTCGGTCAGTCTGGGGGTATCCAGCCCCTTGGCCCTGCCTGCTGTCAGAAGATCATCTCTCCCCCATTTCCTGTAAGTGTCTGCCCAACTTTCCCCTTTGTTCTGTTTTTGAGACAGATTCTCACTCTGTTGCCGAGGCTGGAGTGAAGCAGCATAATCTCCACTCACTGCAATCTCTGCCTCCCGGGTTCAAGCGATTCTCCTGCCTCAGCCTCCCGAGTAGCAGGGACCACAGGTGCGTGTCACCACGCCTGGCTAATTTTTATATTTTTAGTAGAGACGGGATTTTGCCATGTTGACCAGGCTGGTCTCGAACTCCTGGTCTCAAGTAATCCGCCCACCTTGGCCTCCCAAAGTGCTGGGATTACAGGTGTGAGCCACTGCTCCTGGCCCCTTTGCTCTTAAAAAAGCTAAAAAATCAGGCTGTCCCATTTCATTCACTGCAATTCCTTCTGAGCAAACACATCCCACTCCCTTATAGATTTTTAATAGAATGTGGCTGCCGCTATGCCATAAATGTCATGTCCCCCTGCCCCAAATTCCTATGTTAAAATTCTAACCACAAAATGATGGTGTTAGGAGATGGGGCCCTTTGGGAGGTGATTAGGTCATGAGGATGGAGCCCTCATTGATGGGATTAGTGCTGTTATAAAATAGGACTGAAAGAGATCCCTCACCCCTTCCATAAGAGGACACAGCAAGAAGGTACCCTCTATGGACCAGGAAGCTGGCCCTCGCCAGACACTGAATCTGCTGGTGCCTTGATCCTGGACTTCAGAATTATGAGAAATAAACATTGTGTATAAGCCACCCAGTTTATGCTCTTTTGTTACAGCAGGCTGACTGGACTAAGACAGCTGCCCTGGGTATGGAGCACATCAAGTCTAGGAGAGAAGATTCCAGGAGGGCAGGCAGGCCAAGTCTCCTTCCAACTCCCTTTCCTCCTCGAAGCTCTTAAGAGTCCTCCTGGGCCTCCAGGAAGCACAATTATCTAACAGGATTTTCATGCTTTAAGCCTTTCAGAAGTCCCGTACCACTAATCCTGGAACCATTACTAACTGGAAGGGGAAGAAAGAAAGAAAGGAAAAATGAGGGGAAGAAAGAAAGGAAAAATGTGGGAAGAAAAAGAAATCCCACAAGCCTCTTTATTTACATCTCTATTTCCTAACATTTCAGAGCCTGGTAAGGAAAAGTCATCAGACATCAAGATAGTCAGCCAAATAAATGTTATTCAGAGACATCAATCTTCCACATTTTGCAGTACACAATTAAACAAATGAAAAAGTGCTAGGCTTCCAACAGGCAAAACAGGAAATGAAATCTACAATCTTCTCTACTTTTCAGACACAAATTAGGTTACAGCCTTGAAAGGAGGAAAGTTATTTGAGCCTATACTCTATTAAAATTCTAACAGGACCCAAATTACTTTGAAATTTTCTGGCTTAATTAAAAAAAAATCCAAAGTAAAAACATTCATCCACTCACTCATTCATGCATCTATGCATTTAGCTAATGTTTACTGAGTACCAGCTATACACCCTATGCTAGGACTCAGAAATGCAGAGACTCCTCCCTGCCCTCGAGAATAAGAAAATGAAAGTGTTTCTCACAGTGTAGAACTAGGGTGTTTAAAAAACATTGATTCCAAGGCTACATGCCAGACTTACTAAAATCACATCTCTGGGGATGAAATCAGAATTCTGCATTCTAAGCACATACCCCAGATCCCAGGTGACACTGTTTTTCTTTTCCATTTGTTTTTTTTTTTCTTTTGAGACAGGGTCTAATTCTGTCACCTAGGCTGGAGTATAGTGATGTGATCACGGCTCACTGCAGCCTCAACCCCCCTGGCTCAAGCAATCCTCCCACTTCAGCCTCCGAAGTAGCTGAGACTACAGATGCGCACCACCATACCCTGCTATTTTTTTTCTTTTATTTATTTATTTATTTATTTATTTATTTATTTTTAGAGACAAGGTCTCACTATATTGCCCAGGCTGGTCTTGAACTGTTGGGCTCCAGTAATCCTCCCACCTTGGCCTCCCAAAGTGCTATGATTCTAGGCATAAGCCACTGTGTCTGGCCCCCCAGATGATTTTTTTTTAAGTTCTGGGGTATGCAGGATGTACAGGTTTGTTACATAGGTAAACATGTGGCATGGTGGTTTGCTGCACCTATCAACCCATCATGCGGGGTATTAAGCCCAGCATGCATTAACTATTTTTCCTGATGCTCTTCCTCCCCCAACCACATCCCCCAATAAGCTCTAGTGTGTGATGTTCCCCTCCCTGTGTCCATTCGTTCTCATTGTTCAGCTCCCACTTATAAGTGAGGACACGCAGTGTTTGGTTTTCTGTTCCTGTGTTAGTTTTCTCAGGATAATGGCTTCCAGCTCCATCCATGTCCCTGCAAAGGATATGATCTCATTCCTTTTTGTGACTGCATAGTATTCCATAGTGTATATGTATCACATTTTCTTTATCCAGTCTATTATTGATGGGCATTTGTGTTGATTCCATGGCTTTGCTATTGTGAATAACACTGCAATGAATATATGCATGCATGTAGCCAAGTGACCCCCAGGTAGTTCTTAGGCACTCTAAGGTTTCGAGAATCACTAGCCTGTCATCCCCTCCGAAGCTGAGGCTGGCTCTGCCTCCTCCGGCACCAGGCTCAGGCATTTTAACGAGCTGGCTGATGTTGAGGACTAAACCCTAAACTCAGCCCTGCCTACCTTTGTGATCTGAGCAAGTCACTTCCAACTGGAGCCTCAGGCTCCTCATCTGTAAAATGGGAGAAATGATACAAACTTGCTAAGACTATTGTGAGAATGTAAAGATTATATATTTCATGCCCTTGGCTCAGGCAGTGATTCATGTAGCTGTTATCTTTATTGTCACAAGTGTGGGGCCTCACCCCGTCCACCCACTTTCATTTTTTCTTCTTCTCTTTCCTTTTTCTGTCTCCCTTCTTTCCTTCTTCCATTCCAGAATAATTACCATATGATACATAGGTTTCTGGTGCTGTATTAGGCAGTTGGGAAGTTGAAATGGGACCATCACAGGCTCAGTTCCAGGTCTGGTGAAGCACGCATTCTCAGGGGGAAGAGTGCATAAAAACGTGTGAACGAACAAGCAAAATAATCAAGGCTGGGCTAACTCCTATGAATGAAATAAAGAATGAGCAGAGACAGAGAATAAGGGAGGGGCCCTAGCAAAAAGGCAGGGTAAGAAAGGCTTCTCTGAGGAAGTAGGCACCCCTTGGAAGTAGGAAGGATGAGAAGGGTCAGCCCTGAGAAGGGATTGGAGGTTAGAGCCTTCCAGGCAGAAGCAGCAGCATGGAAAAATGCCCTGAAAAGTCAGGGTGAGCTTGGGGTTTCTGGGGAACTAAATAAGGTCCCTGTGGCTTTCTGGAGGGCACCAAGGTATAAGCCTGGAGAGGGAAACAGATGATATAGAACCTACAGAACCTTGTAAGCCTTACAAGCTAGGCAGACTACGTCAGGGACCCACACAGCCTCAGGGTGGATGCTGACCGCAGTGATGAAGCGGGCTTCAGCCCCACGTGGGCCAGGAGTGAACCTTTTGCAGCTGGATTGTAAGGAGCTGTGGGGGGAGGGATTCACAGGTAATGAACCAGACAAGACTTCTAATAACCAGTATAGCCTTGCTAATGAATACCAGCTAAATATCAGGCCATCAGACAAGTCATATGAAGACATTTATATTTTATTCTAGGCACAACGGGAAGCCACTGATGAGTAAAGCAGCAGGGAATTAATACCAGCAGGTTGACATTTAAAAAGCTCACTCTGTTAGCAAATTTTAAGTATGCAACAAAACAAAACAAAACCCAATCGTAATAATAATAAAGGAAGTGGGAGGAAGATTTGAGAGGGGGTGAATATATTTGTGGCCTGGATGGTAATGATTTCACAGGTACATCCTTATCCCCAAACTCATTGACATGTACACGTATATTGAGACATACATGCAGCTTTTCCTATGTCAGTCACTAAAAGACAAAGCCCATTCTGGTTACTTTGTGCAGATGAACCATAGAGGTCAGAGTGAAAGGTGAGACGGGGAGGAGGTCTCTGTGCTGAGCTGGGAGAAAAGAGGGAAGCAGGGAAGGGCAGTGAGGAAGGAGAGGTGGGGTCACTGGGAGGAGCCTTAGCCCTACCTGTGTGGTCCCCAAGACGCTCTGGAGCCCCACCCCACAGATGGGCTCGGTATCCACACAGGCTCACCATAAGGGAATGGGTAGTCTGCGAATTCCAGGCAGCAACCAAGCCAGGTAGAGGTGGGATTTCTGATCTGCAGATGCCCGCCCTGGAGCAAGAAGCCTGAGTCAAGAAGTGAGGGGCTAATTGGTCTGAGTGCTTCCTTCACATTCCAAGCACTCCCACAGCTAAAGTTCAGACCCAGCTCCCATCCAACCTAACCACCAACCTTATCATTAAGCCAGGCATGTCTGGCTAAGGTTAAATCCTAGAAGAAGAAAAAAAACAGACAACTGAAGTGCTGTTATCTACAAATTACAGCACCATCAAAGACGTGCGATTATTAGCACTTCGTGTGTGTGGGTGACTGTCTTTATGTTCAAGCAGCAAACAAACTGTTTGTTCTTCGAGAGACAAATAGTAGCCACACTTCCATGGCTGTTAACAACCACAATAATGAAATAAAAGGGGTGAAGCCTTATGTTTGCAGAACACATTACCATTTGCTAATTGCCTAATGTTGGCACAAGCAGGAGTGTTTTCTTCAGCTACAGAGATATTAAATAATAATTTTTTGAATGGTCATGTAATTGCTTGGCATTCAAATTTATTGCATCTGGAGCCACTGCCCCCCCAAGAGACAAGCAGCTGGAGCCTTCTGACACTAGAATTTATTTTTCCATCAGCATAATCACTAAGAAGGATCTGGTGTTAATGTGTCCTTGTGTCACATCTTCAGCACAAACTTTGGGGACGTTCAATTGAATGGCTCCAAGAACTCGAGAGGGGGAGTGAGGGCAACAATAGCAATTTACTGGTTAAGAAGAGAAAGGGAGACGTTTTCAGATGGCTAATGCCTTTTATCTGCCAGAAGATGTGTTTCCAGAAAGCACAGATATTTGCATTTCCTGAGGATAAGGCATCAAACATGTAAAGAATATTCTAATGCCTCTCGAGGCTGCAGCTCACAAGTTTCTGGTAGGCTCAGAGAACAGTGAAGCAGGCGACCGGCTGTATTCACACACAGCTCCACCGGAGTTAAATGCTGCATGCCGCCTAAAAGAGTCCATCTCGCAAGCTTCTGCAAGTGGATGGAAGACCACTTTTGAAAGGCAAACTTGTTTCTGTGGCCTGAAAAGGCATGACTTGCTAACTATCCATTCTCAGTAGAATGGCTTATAGGTGATCTCTTCCACTATTTGTTAATTCATGAAAAAAAAGGTGCAGTGTGAAACCCCTACCACACTCAGTCCTTCTAGCTTCCAAAAAAGAACATCACACAGAGTGTTCACAATGACTGTAACCCAGGGCAGGACTAGAGACACAGGGGTGACTCGATGCCTCAGGGCCTGGTTGTATCATCTCAGAGCTGATCTGGGTCCAGCTCAGGGTCTCTGGGTCACTTCAAATGGTCTCCGCGTTAGAAAATATCCTCAGGAGAGACCAACTGAGGCCAGAGAAAAACAGGTAAATGCAAATCCGTCTCTGCTGTTGAGACTTAGCTCTGATTAAGAGCTGTTTGAAAGTGAGTCAAGGTCAAGAAAAGGCAAACAATCCCCCACCCTGCCCATACCCACTGTAATAGGTTGAAGGGTGGCCTTGCAAAAAGATACGTCCGCATCATAATCCCCAGAGCCTGTGAATGTGACCTTATTCTGGGAAAGGGTCTTTGTGGATATAATTAATTAAATTAAAAATTTTGAGATTACCCAGGTGGGGCTTAATTCAATGGCAAATGTCTTTGTAAAATAAAAGCAGGCTGGGCACAATGGCTCTGGCCGGGTGCGGGGGCTCACATCTATAAGCCCAGCACTTTGGGAGGCTGAGGCCAGTGTATCACCTGAGGTCAAGAGTTTGAGATCAGCCTGGCCAACATGGTGGAACCCCGTCTTTACTAAAAAAAAAATATATATATATAAAAATTAGCCAGGTGTGGTGGCATGCGCCTGTAATCCCAGCTACTAGGGAGGCTGAGGTAGAAGAATCTCTTGAACCCAGGTGGTGGACATTGCAGTGAGCCGTAGTCACACCATTGCACTCCAGCCTGAGTGACAGAGTGAGACTCCATCTCAAAAAAACAAAAGAAAAGAAAAGCAGAAGGAGATATGAGACTGACAAGAGGAGGAGGCAGTGTGACCATGGAGGTGAAAATTGGAGCAATGCCAGTGGCCCCAGAAGCTGGAAGATGCAAAGAACTGGATGCTTTCCTAGAACCTCTGGAATGGGTGCTGCCCTGCTGATGCCTTGACTTTGAGCTTCTGACCTCCGGAACTGTGTATGTTGGAATACGTTTCTGTTGTTTTAAGCCACTCAGTTTGTGGTCATGTGTTACAGCAGCCATGGGAAACTGACCCACATCATCAGAGGACATTAACCTATGGAACACGCCCATCCACAGCCCAGGCTTTCTCAAGAAGAACCCATGGACTCCTAGGATGTTCAAGGATGACTCTTCTCCTCCTGAAATTTCCTCCTGAAAATTCTGTGTGACTGAGCACTCAAGCATATTTGGAGAGCAGGCGGTGGGGAAGAAAGTGTCCATAGCTTTCATCAGGCTCTCAAATGAGACCAGGACCCCCAGAAAATATCAAACACCACAGACCTTCTCCATGGAGGTCCAGAGCTGGGTCAGCCAGGGTCCAGGATCAGCCAGACAGCTCACCATTCATTCCCTTACTCAATCTAGGAATCATTCCACAGGATTTTTAAAAATTTATTAGCAAATTTTTTACATATTCTATTTTCAGATTTTCTTATCATTTCAAGTTATAAAATATTAGGCTGGCTGTGACACCCTGTCATGTTTTTCTGTCCTTATAAAATTATTTCTAAAATTCCAAATATATACCATTTTCCTGCATCTTACGCTCTAGCAATATTTTTATTTATTTATTTTCCACGTGTTTTGTCTTACCGATCTATAATAGTTGCACACAGTTTGGGGCTATGTGTTCCACAGAGATTTACAAAGCACCTATGATGTGCTAGGTGCTCGGCTGTGTGTTAATAAGCAGAGCTGGCAGAAGTCCCACTGTGTGCTGGGAAAACAGATACAGAGAAACTCGCTCACCTTCTGGATACTGTGCCCACGAGGGCCACATCCCTTTAAGCCCTAAACATGTTGGATCTGGCAGGGTATAGCGGGCAGGATAACCATTCTGGATCCTGAGTCACTCACAGGCTCGCATATTGCCATGTAAAATCCTCACATCCTTAGAACGTTCCAGAAATTCCAAAATGGCAACTATACCCCTGACTGCCTGTGTTCCCCAGAAGTGGCTTCAAATCCTCTTTGACTACATGACTACATTCCTGGTGTAGAAAACACAGTCCCAAAGCTCACTGTGCTCACACACAGATCCCCAAGCCCAGATCGTCACTCCCGGCATGGGCTGATTCAGCCTCTTCTAACATCGGTCACCTGATTCCCAGAAGGAAAACAAAGACTGGTCAATAAGCCACATGCGGCCGGGATGGAGGGTCGTTCCTGAATTCTCCCTTCTAGCACTTCTGACCCCTTGGAGAGTCTTCAGTAGGTGCTACCAGAATGCAGTAATTGACAACGTCCTCATCTCTTCTGCTGTGGCTTAGGAAGAATCATAAAAAGTCTCTGTTGGCAGATGTAGGTAACTGGGTACACATGGGCTGTGCTGGTGGCACAGCTAGTGAGTTCTGTTTTTGAGGAGGGTACCCTGCAAATGCAGAGCAAGGGTTTAAAATGGTGTGTAGCTGCAGTGTGCAACATGGTGCCCACTAGTCAGGCACAGCTACTTAAATTATTTAAAATTTTTTAAAATTAAAAATTCAATTTCTCAGGCACACTTGCCCCATTTCAAGCACTTAATAGGCACATGTGGCTAATAGCTGCTATATTGTACAGCACAGATACAGAACATTTCCATCTGTGCAGAAAGTTCTACTGGATTAAACAGGGATAGGCCCTCTGGCCCTGTAATTCCACTTTGGGAATTACATCCCAAGGAAGTAATAAGGAAGAACAAAGTATCCTGTATAGAGAGCACCATTTAAAGCAAGTGAAAGTTGGAAACATGCCAAATGCTTCTGCACAGGAGACTGGCTAAGCAAGGGATATCAGCTCAAGGGAAAAAATAATGACCCACTTTGTTTTATATGCGTACTCATTCATTCATTCAATATACAGTTACTGAGCACCTACTATGTGCCAGGCCCCGCATCAACTACATGACACAGATGCCAAACAAGGCAGAGAAGTCCTCTGTCCTTACAGTACATTCATTCCAGAGCAGAGAAGCAAGATTATAAATAAGTAGGTGAATAAATAAAGATCATTTCAAAATGTGTTAAGTATGGTCAAAGCAGTAAAATTCTTGAAGCCACAGAGAATGACAGGCGGGGAGAGAGTGCTGTGTACAAGGTGTTCTCGGTGCATTGCTTCCCTAACCCTCTGAAGAGCTCCTCCCACAATATGTGAAGTAAAGTCAGGGCCTGGGAATGTGCGTACTCAGTGCCAGCATAAGCTGCAAGAGAAATGGTGGGTGTGCACTGATTCTATTTCCATAAACACATGTGCCCACAGAGAGCAACAACTGGAACAGAACTCAGAGGCATGTATGTTTAATTAATGTTTTGCAAGGCTGGTTTTGGTTTGTTTTTGTAACACTGATGCAGTTCAGTTTCAAAAAAGAAACCTCAGCTAAGCATAAACTGCTCCAGAATTAAAGCCAGGACAATGACTGCATGAGGGACAAGGTGTCCGTTCATACCCGAGCGGCAACAGCCACCTCCTAGGCTACCCTCCCTCAGAAGAATTAGTGTCTCCTCCATGTGCCCAACAGCCTTTAATCATTTTTTTTTTCAAGACAGGATCTTGCTCTGTCGCCCAGGCTGGGGTGCAGTGGCGTGATCTCCGCTCACTGCAACCTCCACTTCTTGAGCTCAAGTGATCCTCCCACCTCAGCCTCTCAAGTCACTGGGACCACAGGTGAACACCAGCATGCCCTGATAATTTTTTTAATTTTTTGTAGTGAGAGGGTCTCACTTCATTGCCCAGGCTGGTCTCAAAGTCTTGGCCTCAAGCAATCCTCCCACCTCAGCCTCCCACAATACTGGGATTACAGGCTGTGAGCTACAGCACCCAGCCCCGTCTTTATTCTTAATGCAGATGTCATTCTTAGACATTGAATTATAGGTAGCTGCTGGCTCCTGGGTTTGCTTTCACTATTGCGATGGAGCATCTGAGTATGTGATGAGTGTTATGGATGCAAAGAAGAACAAGACAAAAGTCCTCCCTCAAGGGCCCACCGAGAAAGGCTGTAGCAGACATTGTGAGGTGTCTTGCCCATGTGCCCTTGATTTACCACTTCAGTGCATGCCAGCTGACCTCCCACGGCCAACACCTGCATTTCTTTACCTACCAGCCTTCTTATGCCACTAGAGCCCACTTTGTGTGGCAGGCTGGAAGTGCCTGCTGGGAGCAGCTCTTAACCACAGACTGATGGAAGCTGCCAGCTGTCCTGCCCCACAGGTGGGATAACTCTGAGACACGTGTTCTACACTGGCTACCAGTTTCCCTCATGAGAATAAGCTCCAGTCACCCATGGTGGTGGTTGATGTTAAGGACTGAATGCCTGTGTCCTGCAAAATTGCGTGTTGAAATTCTAACCCTCAATGTGATGGTGTTAGGAGATGGAGCCGTTGGGTGGTGATTAGGTCATTAGGATGGAATCCTCATGAATGAGATGAGGTCCTCATAAAAGGGACCCCCAAAACAAAAAACAAAACAAAGGGACCCCAAAGAACTCTTTAGCTCTTCCACCTTGTGAGGATAGGACAAGGAGTTGGCAAGTTGAAACCTAGGGAAGGACCCCGGCTAGAACTCACCCAGTCCCTGACCTTGGACTTCCAGCCTCCATGACCGTGTAACATAGGTTTCTGTTGTCTGTAAGCCATCCAGTCTATGATACTTTGTTATAGCAGCCAGAAAAGACTAAGACAGCTGGCTTGCTAGCACCCCTTTATTGGCTATCTGAGCTTTCTTGACTCACTTCCTCACTCCTCTACCATCACCTCCCATGTAATTCTAGAGCTTACATCTTTGCTTAGGGTCTGCTTTTGGGGCAAAACCAACCTAAGACAATGGCCTACCTTGCTGAAGACTGTTATGAGGATGCAGAGAGGAGAACACATGTGACACACCCAGAGTGGCACTCAGCAAATCCACCTCCCTTCCCAGGGGGCTGCTCCTTCCTCAGTGGTTCTTCTGATCCCAGGGCCATCTTGCTTGTCAGATTCTGGAATGCCCATGTCATGCTCTACTCTCTCCCCAACAGCTGCTTGGGTAATTACAATTACAAATCATAACTCATCTTTATGATTTGAATAAATCCATTAGAGCCACCTCTGAAAACCGCCTTGCCTCCTCCCTCTGCTCTTCTTGTCTTGAATGTGTTCAACCCGCCCTGCCGTGAAGAAGAGGCAGGCAAATAGGTGTGTGCTTGTTAATGAGTGGGCTGTGAAGAAGGAAGCTTCTCACAATACAATCTCATTAAGAATGATCACCCAGCGTATAGGTCTCAGATTGAAGCGTGCATCAGAATCTAGGGGGAGCTTGTTATAAAATGCCTATAACCGGCCCTCTCCTATAGAGATTCTGACACAGAAAATTTGTATGGAGCCCAAGAATTTGCATTTTTAGCAACTTCCCCATAGTACACACTTAGAGAAACACATTCGTCTTCTTCACCTGGACTGCTGTTTGCTGGCCCACTGCCCGAATCAGAGTAAATTCCCATCCATTCATCCATTCAACATCTCTTATTAGACACCTCCTCTGTCCCAGGCCATGAAGCTAGGCACTGGCACCGTCATAAATATTTGCCAAATGAGGAAATGGCTCATACCTGCTACTTTCAGCACACTGGGAATCAGCACACTGGGAATAAACACTTAGTAGGTCCTCAAAGAAGACAGAAGCAATGCCAGGGCATCCCTAAGGTAAAGAGGGAGGTTGATTTCTTCGAAGAAGCTGACAGGTCTGTCTCACTGAGGACTCAATAATTTTACTTGGAGAGGTAAAAATGTACCAGACTGTCTTTACACAAAATCAGCTCATAACCCATTTCCCTCTTTCTTTCTCTTCCAATTTCATCCGTCTCCTCAGGCCTCAGAGTAACCTTTGACCTTTAGGGCGTTCCACCCTCAGTATCACCTGGCTACAAGTAGGTGGAGGGAGGTCAAACATGCTCTGTGTTGTGCCGAACCCCTATTAACCTCAATAGAGTTGGACAGGAAAACTGCCTTATATACAGAAATGGCCCAGTGGCGGTGGGCTGGACAACATAACCACAGCCCGGCAGCGGTGGGCTGGGCAGGAAAACTGCAACGGCTTGCAAACAGCATGCAGTAAATATGCACTTTCACTAACACCCTCCCCTTAATGACCTCCACCTGCATACTTCATTGAACCCCGCCCCCCCCCCCCTCAAACTCAGGGCCTCAATTCCCTGGATGGCCCGTGTTCCATGGGCCAGGCCGGGGGGCTCAGATGTTCCTTATAGACAAGGAATAAATCTCCAAGTTGGCCCCTCCTGGATTCCCTAAATGGGAACACACATTCAGGTGCATCTGTCCTACAGGGTCATCCTCAGGGTATGCTAAATGTACTGCTATTGGGTACATTTACCCTACACTAGGGGCGTATGGGCCTGACTTAAATACATGCTGCCCCCACTCTGCAAAAGTCACAGTTTTCAGTTCTTTGGATTGACTTTTTTATTTTTTGAGTGGGAGTACAGAGTCTTGCTCTTGCCACCCAGGCTGGAGTGCAATGGTGCCATCTTGGCTCACTGCAACCTCCGCTTCCTGGGTTTAAGCAATTCTCCTGCCTCAGGCTCTGAGTAGCTGGGATTACAGACCCGTGCCACCATGCCTGGCCAATTTTTGTATTTTTAGCAGAGACAAGGTTTCAACATGTTGGCCAGGCTGGTCTCGAACTCCTGACCTCATATGTCTGCCTGCCTAGGCCTCCAAAGTGCTGGAATTATAGGCGTGAGCCATTGTGTCCAGCCTGGATTAACTTTTCAAAGTACCTACTATGTACCAAACCTCCTGGGAGTGCAGAGGTGGCTAAGCCAAGCCTGCTCACGGAATGGAATGAGTGTTTTTCTTTGTATTTTGCCATGACTGGTAAGTATTTAACAAGAACAGACATCAAATTGAATGAGACTTTTTTTCAGCACAGAATCACAGCCCCCACCTGGGTCTAACAGGTTTCACCTTCAATTCATCCAGGTCACATAAGACCCTGATGCATTTACTAGAAATACTTGGAAAAAGCACAGACCTGTGTCTGTTCACATGTTTCTGATGAGTATTTCTGTGAAGGGAGAGCTAGGAAGATTTCCATTTATTTTATAAAGTAAACATAATCTTTAAATCATATGCAGTGTTGTGTTTTAAAAATGATAAGTCTTGACTAAGAAGAGTTTGTTCTAATAGTAAAAAGTGGTTAATATTAGGAAATTAATAATATAGTTCAATCATACTGCTCAAAGGAGATGAGCAATTATCTTTGAATATGACAGAAGGTATTTCATAATCTGTTTTAATATTTGAAAAATGAAGAGCACAACACATTCTTAATATTATGGGAAACATCTCTCTAATAATCAACATCATACTTAATGGTAAAACACTAGAGATAGTCCCACTAAGGTCAGGCACAAGAAAAATTGACCTATCATGATTATTTTTTAACATTATTCTGGAAAGTACAGCCAATACCTTGAGAAAGGGATGGGCAGATGGATGGATGGATAGATGGATAAATGGAAGACAACTATTTAAAAAGGGGCCCAAATCATGATTATATGTAGGTGTGGTGATAGTCAACCTTGAAAGCCAAGAGTGGGAAAATGAATATTCTTAAGCACTGAATATTAGAGTATAAACTGTACAGAATTTTCAAGAGTAAGATAGAAACAAATATCAAAGCAAAAGTGTTTTTCACACATTTTAATCCAGTAGTTGCACATCTAGAAATATCTTCAGAAGTAATCTGAGATGCCTGGGCAAAGGTCATATTCAAAAATATTTGACATTATGCTATTTATAAAAGCACAAAAGCAGTAACAATCTAAATGACCAACAAAGGGGGACTGGGTAAATACATTATGATTTCTGTAGCAGAGAGATGGAATATAAAACAGTATTTTAAAATTATATTTTAGGTGAACAACACTTATTGCAAGAAAGACGTTGCGATATACTATCAACTGAAAGCAGAACAATACAAACAGTATGCATAGCATAATATGAGTTTGTAAATTATAGCTTGAAGCATAGAAAGCAGACCAGAAAGGCTTCCACACAAATGCAAAAGGTGATTATCTTGGTATTTGTGGTATCTTTTCTTCATGCTTATTAGTAAATAATTAGAAAACAAAACATGCTCTTTAAAAATGAGTTGGTGCAATGTTTACAAGAGGTAAGGCTTCAAAGTCTATCTCAAGTGCTGCCTGCTTTGCTTGTTACAGCCACTCTTGTATCTCAAAAGGTCACATCTGCAATAGATACCAATGTTAGACATTGCAAAGCCTATCCACAGACCACTGACAGGTTAACATTGTTTTTTCTGTATTATGGCTGACTTGGACCATGCATATCTGTGAATTAAAACCAGAGCTATGCATTCATAAAGCAGACTACCTGTGTGCTGAGCCCTGGAGAAAACTAATCCATGGAGTCAAACCTCTCATAGCCCACCATTCACCCCCTGGAAGTTAGTGGAGTTTTAAGAAATCAGCAGCTCCTGTGCAGCTGACCTTGCAATTCAAACCTGGCAGGTGAGGACAAACGCCTAGAGCCCAGCCCATAGTGGGAGGAACCATTTGGCTCAGGTGAGCGAATGTGACAGCTGTGACTCACTGCACACTCGATTTCCCTACATCCCAGTGAAGACAGCTGAGAAGGAAAGAAAATGAAAATTTAAAATTGACATGGGTGGAGAAGCATAGTCGACCAGTTGTCCAGGTGGATGGCAGTGTGGTTTTTCACGTCAAGACCAGAGGAAACAGATAAAGTGGCCTACCCCCAATGAGCCCTGGGACAACTATAGCCCAGGGTCAGCTTGGCAGTTGGTCCTACCCATTTCACAGGCTCTGCCCAGGCTGGAGCAGAACTGACTCAACTCAGAAGCAGAGCTGACAAGGAGAGAATGGATGCCTGCCAGCTGCTAACAGAAGCCCAGCACTTTCCATGCTTTTTTTTTTTTTTTTTTGAGACAGAGTCTTGCTTTGTCGCCAGGCTGGAGTGCAGTGGACCTCCACACCTCCTGGGTTCAAGCGATTCTTCCGCCTCAGCCTTCTGACTAGCTGGGACCACAGGCGCAGGCCACCACGCCCGGCTAATTTTTGAATTTTTAGTAGAGATGGGGTTTCACCATGTTGGCCAGGATGGTCTCGATCTCTTGACCTCGTGATCCGCCCACCTTGGTCACCCAAAGTGCTGGGTTTCCGTGCTTTAAACCAAAGAAACAAGCCCCAACCGTCACACTCACCTCACAGAACAAGTCCTCCTAATTTAAGGATGCTTCCTTTTCTCCCTCCCTCTCTTTCCCCTGGACCTTCCTCCCCCACCTGCCCTAGATGCTTAGACTGGCAGCTTGGTGAAGCAATATGGCAGCTACATGCCTTTGAACAAACCCCATCACCTCTCTCAGCCTTCATTTTTCATCTGTAGAAGAGGAATGGTAACACCGCCCACCTCACTAGGATGCTGTGAGGATTAAATGGTATGACGAGTGCTGCTGGCCTATCACGGTGCCTGGCACTGAGCAGGTGCTCAACAAATGTTAGGCTTCACTATTTTAATGAGATTTTGCCTCTTCACCATGTGTGGTATTTTAGTTTGGACTTCCCCTAAAAGCAAACCCTGAGGCAGGGATTTGGGTGTAAGTTGTTGCTCTTGGAGGCACAGCAAGGGAGTAGGGAATACAAGAGAAAAGGAAGAGAGTTCATCAAGGATGTTTTAATGGGAAGGTCACTGCTATCGGGATTGGAGTTCAGTCTTGCTGAGACCCTCTGAGAGGCTGTGGAACACCCCCCAGGGCTGTCCCACCAAGGAGGTGAGGATGCTGGGGTGTTTATTCCTTAACTCCCATCCTTCATTGGTGGAGGGGTGCTCCTGGGGTGTTAACTCCCCAATACTTCCAGCCTGCCCAGGTGAGGCTGAACATGCTCCAGGGGCCCAAGGACACCCAAGGCAGAAAGGCATAGGGGATGGCCAGACATGCTGGGAAACTGGCAGCATCTGTTCTGGTGCATGAGATGGGGTTGGACAATGTGATCCTGGATGCGGACCATGTAAAAATCTAGGAGCCCTTTCAAGGCTTGGCCAGGTAAGCTGGTCCTCACTCTTTTCATTCATTTATTTCTTCCATCTTTCATCCAGCCATTCAACAAGCACCTATTGAGCACCTACTGACTGCTGGGTGCCAGACACTGTGGGAGACACTACAAGAGTCAAAGAACAAGGATCTGGATTTCGTGAGGCAGCAAGTGGCTTGGCAAGGCTGGACCTGGGACACATAAAGAGATGAGGTGGAGACTAGGAGGGCAAGGGGTTTAAGGCTGTTCTGGGGGATTCTGACTTGTGTGCAAAAGTGCTAACATGCTGGGAATATGCCGTGCTAAGCACTGAAATTGCTGCCAGATTTTGACGTGGTCAGCATCCAGGGATCACATGAACTAATGCCACCTCACCCACTGTCACAGATGGACATGTGAATGCTCAATCCATTTTGACTGTCAGCATTAGACTTTGATCTACAAGCCACTGAGAGCCATCATAGATTTCATTTGTTTATTTCTTTATTTCTTTATTTATTTTTGAGACAGAGTCTCACTCTGTTGTCCAGGCTGGAGTGCATTGGCATGATCTCAGCTCACTGCAACCTCCGCCTCCTGGGTTCAAGTGATTCTCCTGCCTCAGCCTCCTGAGTAGCTGGGATTACAGGCCCATACCACCACGCCCAGCTAATTTTTGTATTTTTACTAGAGGCATGGTTTCACCATGTTGGTCAGGCTGTTCTTGAACTCCTGACCTCGTGATCCGCCTGCCTCAGTCTCCCAAAGTGCTGGGATTACAGGCACCCGGCTGCCATTGTAGATTTCTAATGAGAGAAGTAGCAAGTATTTTGGAAAATGGCTGTGATAGGCTGAGTAATGGCACCCCAAGAATGTACTAATCTCCAGAACCCATGTCACCTTACATGGCAGAAGAGACTCTGCATATGTGATCAATTCAGGATCTTGAGATGAGGGGATTATCCTGTATTATCTGAGTAGGGCCAAGGTAATAATAAGTGTCCTTTTAAGAGGGACATGGGGCCAGGCACTGTGGCTCACACCTATGATCTCAGTACTTTGGGAGGTGGGAGAATCGCTTGAGAACAGCCTGGGCAACATAGCAAGACCCCATATCTACAAAAAACAAAAAATTAGCCAGGCATGTTGCACACATCTGTTGCCCCAACTACTCGGAAGGTTGAAGCAGGAGGGTGGTTTGTGCCCAGGAATTTAGGACTTCAGTGAGCCATGATCGGTCCACTACACTCCAGCCTGAGTGACAGAGAAAGATCCTGTTTCTTAAAAAAAAAAAAGGAAGACAGGAGGGTCAGAAGTCAAAGAGAAGGCAATGTGATGATGGAAGAAGAGAATGGAGTGGTGCACCTACAAGTCAAGGAATGCCAGCAGCCTCCAGAAGCTGGAAGAGGCAAGGAAGGGTCTCCCCTGCAGCCTCCAAAAGGAGCCAGCTCTGCTGCTACTTTCACTTTAGCCCCAGAAGCCTCATTTAGGACTTCTGACCTCCATGATGTAAGAGAAGACATCTGTATTGCTTTAAGCCACAAAGTCTATGGTAATTTGCTACAGTAGCAACAGGACAACTAATACAATGGTTCTGAGGGCAGTAGAGGTTAAAATGGATGAAACTAAGAAAAAGCAGCAGAATAAGGGGGTTGCTGCCAGGTCATAGGTGATGGTGACTCAAGGGAAGGCAGTAGCAGTGGGCAAGGGGGAGGTGGATGAACTAGAGAGGACTTAAGAGGACAGAACCCCTAGGACTTGGCAGAGGTAGAGAGGAGGGGAGGGGAGAAGGAGAGATATGGCAGCGTTCTGGTTTGGGCGGCTGGGCAGATGTCGGCAGAAGGGAGAAGGCCAGGCTGAGGTGCAGGACTTCCACTGGCTGGTGTCAAGGGAGTGTCGACCTTCACCCTCCGACTGCCTTTCTTCACAGCCTGACTCTCAGCAAGACCAGTGCATGCCAATGAGCTTATCAGTAAACCTGGTCAAGATGTGCAAGAGACCCAGGTGGGTGCTGCAGAGGACAACATCTGGATGTTGCTGGGATGACTCCAGAAAGGAAGGGGAGAGGAGTGGGGTTGAGTGGGCAGGAAGAGAGGCCAGCAGCACCCTGGATCATGACCCTGCCACAGCAGGCGGGAGCCCACTCCAGGCTCCGGGCTGGAACCATCCACGCAGATTCCTGGGCTGTGTCCCATCAGGGATGCGGAGAGCAGCCCATTGGGCTGGGCTCTGCGCTGACTCATATCAGGCTCACAGCCACTATTGCAGGCTTGCAGTCCACCCCTCCCCTCCTTGTCCCCATCCATCTACCTTTGGCCTGCCTAGACACAATGGGGCCAGCGGGCCACTACTTGTCCTTAATCATTCTAAACTGCTCCAAAAAGAGGGACATGGCACTGCTGTGAAGTGCTGATGGCACAAAATTGAAGAGAATAGTAAATAAAAAGGAAACACCCAGGAGAGGAGCCGAAAAGGAGATGCCAGCATTTATGCAACTAGGCCAGAGCTCTGAGTCCCCCTTGCTGGGGGTGGGAAGGAGGGAGGCCGGGAAGCCCGTGCTAGAAATGCAAATGCCTTCTGCAGCCGCAGAACAGATCCAGATCTGCAGAAGGCTGAACTCCAAACGACTCAGAAGGCTGCGATGGATGGTCAAACCCAACTAGGCACAGGGCTTCTCCCTTCTCCAGAACGTGGGGACTTGAAAGGTCACAACCTCCCAGAAAGACAAGGGTAGGGGAGGATCGGCACCAACCATCACCATGTCCCTGGCCTCGTGCCAGCTGAAGAAGATGGAACTTAAGGAGCTCACAGGCCACGAGTCACAGGCATGGAAATAAATGAGGGTAATGAAGTTCTGGGAGTGATCTGATAAGATCCGCATGAAATATGCTGGGCATAGGGGCCACCATAAAAGAAGGGCCTGTTTTCACCTGGGATGTCCATGAAAGTTTTTACAAAAGGAACAATTCTTTGGGTTTATTTGTTTAATCGAAGCAAAATTCATATAATACAAAATTAACCCTTTTAAGGTGAACAGCCCAGGGGCATTTAGTACAGTCACAATTTTGTGCAATCATCACCTTATCTAATTCCAAAACATTTTTATCACTCCACATGGAAATCTGTTCCAACTGAGTTGTTGTTCCCGTTCCTTTATTACCCTGGCAGGCCCTGGCAACCACCAGTCTGCTTTCTGTCTCTACAGGTTACCCTCTTCTAGATAGTTCAGACACATGGAGTCACACAATATGTGACCTTTTGTGTCTGGTGTCTTTCACTTAGCATCAAGTTTTTAAGATTCATTTACATTGTAGGTATCAGGACTTCATTCCTTTTAATGTTTAGATAGTAGAGGTGATTCTTGAGCTAATTTTGAAAAATGAGGAAGTATTACATGTGCAGTCCAGGAGACAAAAGGGAAAATGGCACTGCAGTGGAGGGGGTGGCATTACCAAGTGCATGGAAGCATGAACCATGAGGTCAGAATGGCAGGGCCATGGATTGTCAAGAGATAAAGCCTGGAAGGGGACAGGGCCTAGCCCGCTAAGGGGTTTGGGGCTTTATGCTTAGGTATTGGAAGCCATGGTGGGCAACAGAGGGTGTGAGATGACCAGATCTGGATTTCGGAAAAGATGCTGTGTCTGCAGCATGGACCACTGAAGCGGGGAGACCAATTAGACAGCTACTGGGAGGGACAGGGCCAAGGCAGGAACTGAGGAACACAGAGGGAGGACCGGCCATAAGTATGTTAATCAGGCAAACCTAACAGGCTTGGCCCATTTACCTTGCATGTAAAAGTGGCACTTTGGGAAGCTGAGGTGGGTAGATCATGAGGTCAAGAGATTGAGACCATCCTGGCCAACACAGTGAAGCCCCATCTCTACTAAAAATACAAAAATTAGCTGGGCATGATGGTGCATGCCCGTAGTCACAGCTACCCAGGAGGCTGAGGCAGGAGAATCGCTTAAACCCAGGAGGCGGAGGTTGCAGTGAGCCAAGATCATGCCACTGCATTCCAGCCTGGGCGGCAGAGCGAGACTCTGTCTCCAAAAAAAAGAGCAGGCAGATATGGGAGTTCAGGTGAGGAGCTGGGAGGAGCTGGCTTGATGGGTGGCAGTGTGGGGAGATGAGATATTCTGTTGTGGGGGTGCTAGATTTCAGGGTTCTAAGTGCACCCTTCCAGCAGCAGCTGGGTGGCATACAGGTCTGGATCTGGAGGAGTGTGGACTGAAAAGGGAGTTTCAAATCTTGTTTCCTTTATTCCTTACAGTGCCTCATGAAGCACATGTGATTCCCACTCTACAGCTGGGAAAATGGAAACTCAGAGATGAAGCTACGCACTCAAAGCCACACAGCTAATCAGCAGCAGAGCTGGGGCTCAAACCCATCCTTGGCTGATTCCAAAGCCTCAGGGATTTTCATTAAACCAAGCAGCCCTTTAAATTCTTTCACTGTACCTCTCTCTCTACTCCCAATTCTAAATCCACTCAGCACCTCCAGGGGAGGAGGAATATGGGCCTGAATGGACCACACAGCAGCGATTCTGCCATCTTGATGTTTACCTGCAGTGTGCAGAGGAGTAGAGAAAGGCAGGAGGACGCTGTTTTCCCAGCAAACACTTAAAATTTCCCAGGATGCGCTGGAGAAGAGCTGAACCTGAATTAGACCCCAGGGTCTCCAGGATGAAGCCGCCACTGATAAGGTAACCAGGGAGACACCCCCAGGGTGAAGAATCTGAACTGTTTTTTTTTTTTTTTTTCACACCGCTTAAGTGCCTGCTCTGGCATCTCAAAGTAATGTCATTAACTGAGTCCTCCCACATCACGTGAGCCAGCTTACGGCGCCATGGTGGGTAGGAAGATGCAAGTTAACAGTTTCATGGGCAAATCTGGGGCTTTTGGAACCTTTTTAACTGGCAGGAATAAATCAGCCCCAGAAGCAAACAAAACTAGTATAAAACTACCCAAAGAAAACAATTCAGGGAAGTAAACAGGTGTCATCGAAAGCAAGAGAGGCGATGGAGGAACTGTTATTTTAATGAAGCAAAGCCAGCGTCTCCTCAGTGTTTCTTTAAGTGAGTCCAGCTTGCATTCTCAAGGCCAAACAGCCCAGGCTGCTGAGGGACAGGCCTGGAATGGTGTCAGGTTGTCGTTGAACTTTTGTCTGAATAATTCAACGTGACTCAGCTATCCCTTTTAACAGAAAGCCTGATGTCCAGGGTCATTCAGCATCACTGGCTCCAAATCAGGACTTCTGTGCACTGTCCCCTGATTTTTCTCATCCCCACAATCTCTTCTCCTGGCCCCACACACCATACCACCCCGCACCATCACTGTATTTCGCTTCTCCATTCTCCTTACAGCTGGATACAGTGTGCTCTCCTGTCGGAATTGAAGAAATACTGTACTGCTTTCTGCTCTCTCTGGGCTCATCGGGTGGTTAGAGAACATGTGACTGTCAGCTTTTCAGGTTCACGTTCCTTTTCTTGGCATGGAGCTATCGTGTTCTGCAGCTGGATCATGTGTGGGGAAGCACTCTGAAAACCGGTATCAAGCATATTGTAGTTCTCTTTGCTACAATTACATTTTATGTCTCCATGAAAGCATACTTTGTGACACAAGAAAAACGAGAAGGCAGAATTCTCATTTACTGAAAAAATTCTTCTTATCCTTTGGTAGTATAAGTCGATTATTTTTGCCTACATAGGGTTTGTTTTCCCACTCCTAGGAATGCACAAGTTTAGTGGGGAAGGGAGGGTTCTCTGCCACCACTCCCAATTACAGACTGGGCACACAGCAAAGCTTCGTCAAGCTGTGTATTCTATTTTCTTAGAGTGATTGTGTCAGAAAAGGGCAGGTGGCATAAGGTAGGTGAACCATCAATTTTGTTGAAACTGTAGAGGAAGAAATATTCTTTCCCCATGGCAATTGCTATCCATAAGCTTCACGTCAGCTTAGAGCTGCTGGGGGCTACCTGTGAGAAATGGAACCAAGCTAAGGTATGAAGAGAGAGAAGGCTAAATCCTGAAAATGTAATTTGCAATCCTGGAACCAACTATGCCTGAAACCCATCTATGGCTTGACTATTCAGTTACAGGAGCCAGTCTGAGTTGGGCTTCTGCTCTTATAAGCAAGAATCTTAATTAATACAACCTAGTACACTGCTTTGCACAAAGGAGGCATAAGAAGTTATCTCCTCATTCAATTTATTAGCAAATCTTGGTGGATCTGCCTGCAAAATAGATCCCAAATCCTGCCAACTTCTCATCACTTCCACTGCTGCCATCAAGGTCCACGTCACCAGAATCTCTCACCTAAATGACTGTGAAAGTCTCCTGCTGGGTCTTTCTGTTTCCCTCTCATCTTTCTACAGGCTATTTATTCTCCACTTAGCAGACTGGTAGAATGAGTCCTTTAAAGCCTAATTCAGACCATGTCACTGTGCTGCTTGGCACCATTCAATCGAAGTGAGCTCCCATTCCACTCTGGATAAACTCCAAAGACTTTCTGCAACCTGCAGGGCCTCATCATGGCCTGTGAGGCCTTTCGGATCTGGCCCAGCTCCCTCTCTGACCCTTCTTCCATCACTCTTGTCCTCGCTCTTGTCCAGCCCTGGCCATGCTGGCCTTGCCTATATCATGTCTGTTCTTATGTTAGGACCTTCACGCTTATTCCTTCCTCCATCCAGAGTCCTCTCTCCCCAGTATCTTCCTGGATCCCTCTTTGCTCAAATTTTACCTCCTTGAGGCCCCTCCTTGACTATCCCATTGGAAGTAGCTCCCCAAATTCATCTACCTCCATGCGTTACTTTTCTCTATAGCACTCTCTATTACCTAACATTATATATTTTTGCTTTGCATATTACCTTGTCTTCCCCACTAGAAAGTAAGTTCCATAAGGCCAGAGACTTTGTCTCTTGTTCACTACTGTAGCTCAGTGTCCAGAAGAGTGCCTGGCACATCATAAGTGCTCACTTAGTATTTGTCGAGAGCCTGAGTAAATGCTGAATATGTAATGAAGGGCCTTGGGCAAAGGGAGGCCTCTCTGGTCCATCAGTTTCTCCATCTGCACAATTAAGAGACTGGATGAGATCCATGGTCTGCAAAGATCAGCTCACCTCCAGGCTGAGGTGGAAGGTGCAGGGGGTACTTTGAGCTTAACTTCCCTGCTTTGACTGAGAAGCTCAACTTTTATTTCTGTATATTGGGCTTCCATAGAAGAAATAAAAGTGGATCCCTGTCAAAGGTGGCTTATATTGTTTTCCAAATGATTCAGTGCTAGGCCTAGAAATGCAGGATTTCCTTTTCTCTGAGGCACTTCTGCACTTTTTATATTTTCTCTTAGCAGAAGAGCTTTGCAGGCTTTTTCTCTTTGCCTTAAATTCTAAGAAAGTCTAAGCAGATTCTCTTTATCATTGTTAAAGAGGCACAGAGCGGGTGCTCCCTTCTGGCACCAATATATTATCTGGTGAGTACTTGCCATCACTCTCAGCTGTGGAAGGTCCCAGCAGAGAAGCCCAGGTGCTGTGAGATTTAAAGGAAATCCCTTCTGTCTACTTCACTTAGTAACAGGTCTCTCCTTTTTCTTTACTTCAGGCAATTTGGAGAAAGTGGCAACTTGCTCTAAAACTACAGCGATGTTAAATTTAAACAGGAAGAGAAAAATCAATCCATGTATGAGCCTAATTAAAAAGCTTCTCAGTAGGACTCTGTTTCTTGCCTATTCTTGCACCTTCTCTTGGAGATGCAATTTTTCTCGATAGACTCAGCACACTGAGAAATGTACATGGAAAAAGAAAAGCCTTAGACAATAATCTTTCAGTAGACTTCCTCTCTACTAAAACCTCTCTACTCTTTTACAACAGCTTAGAAAGTTGGTAGAAGAGATATGAAAATTTGGAATCAAGGCTTGCATCATCTGAATAGTAATGATTCATGCAGCTCCCTTGGAAAATATCTACATTTAGGGGCAGGAGGAAAAATAGAAAGCAGGAGAGAGAAGGAAGCAGTGGGATGGGAAGTATCCTCTACATACTTAGAGTCGGTACTCAGCTGGGTCTTTTAATCCCCAGGGTACAGAAAAGCTTTGGAGAGTTGGGTAACCTGCCTGGGTCCCACAACTAAGGCAGTGATGAGCTGTGATTCTAGTTCAGGTCTTTCTTTCCAGCACAACGTGCTGTCTCCCAGGAGACCTAGTAACATATCAAGGAAGCCAAATGATATGGTTTGGCTATGTGCCCACCCAAAACCTTGAATTATAGTTCCCATAATCCCTATGTGCCATAGGAGGGACCTGGTGAGAGGTAATTGAATCATGTGGGTAGGTTTTTCCCGTGCTGTTCTCATGACAGTAAGTCTCACAAGATCTGATGGTTTTATAAAGGGCAGTTCCCCTGCACATGCTCTCTTGCCTGCTGCCATATAAGACATGGCTTTGCTCCTTCTTTGCCTTCTGCCACGATTGTGAGGCCTCCCCAGTCATGTGAAACTGTGAGTCCATTAAACCTCTTTTTCTTTATAAATTACCCAGTCTCTGGTATTTCTTCATAGCAGTATGAAAATGGACTAATACACCAAGAATGCAGAAAGGTTTTGGAGAGATGGTGTGGTCAGAAGTGGATCAGAAAGATCAAGAAGGACATCATCAGAAATACCTCCACTGGATATCTAAACTGATGTCCCCGAGAGAGCAGTTTCAGTGGAGTAATGAGGCCCCTTGCCTTGGGTTTGACTCTCATGTGGGGAAAAAGGTGCAGGGCTATCTTTCCAAAGTGCACATCTGCT
>PVKP010031734.1:0-26665 GCA_004027715.1 Plecturocebus donacophilus | reverse complement strand
TACACATATACCAAAGTAGAAGGAATAAGATAATGAACTCACATGTACTCATCTCCCACTTTCACTAATTAATATCATGTGGCTGCTTTGTTACTACCCTAACTCTGCTCTTCTCCCTTCTTCCTGCAGCCCACTAGATTATTTTAAAGCAAATCCCAGATATTATACCATTAATTACTGTTTTTTTTATAAGCAATGAGAATGTTACTTTTAAAATATAGTAACATCATCACCCTAAAAATTAGCAATGCTTCATTAAGACCATGAAAATATCCAGTTAGGAGGGTTCATCTGTCTCCTTAATGTCTCATTACAAGGTTTAGTTCTTTAAAAATAATGATAAAAGTATCAATTCACAAAGAAGATGCAACAACCTTATATGTGTATATACCTAATAACAGAGCTTTAAAATATATGCAGCAAAATTGACAGAACTAAAGAAGAAAATGCACGTATACAAAAATCATAGTTAGGGATTTGAACATACCACTCTTGGTAAATGATAAGATATGGACAAAAAACCCAGAAAGAATATAGAAGATTTGAACACAATCAACAAACTTAATTATTGTAATACAGTGTTACTCTCAGTTGCAGAATACATTTTTGTTTTGAAGGAGTTCTTGGAATGTTTAGAAAAATTACACCATTTTTGGTACCATTAAATTTTCTGACCACATGGGATTAAATTAGAAAGTAGTAACAATAGGATATGAAAAAGCTTGAACTATTAGGGCATAAAACAATTTCTAACTAACCCAAAGATTGAAAAGAAATGCAAAGGGAAATTAAGAAGTTGAACTGAATGATCATGAAAATAAAATACATCAGAATTTGTGGAATACAGCTAAGCAGTGGTGAAAGAAATTTGTAACTGTAGAATAATATTTTAGAAAAGAATAAATTTTAAAATCAAAGATGAAATCTTCTACCATAGGAAACTAGAAAAAGAAGAGGAAATTAAACTCAAATGAAAAGAAGACAGTAATAAAAATAATAGAATCCAACAAAAGAGAAACAGATAAACAGTAGAGAAAATGTTTATGAGTAGATTTGTTTCTAATTTTAGATTTCTGCTCATCAAAGATAGTAACAAGATAGGAAAAAGCCAAACCTCAGACTTGACGTATGTATCTTTTATCCAGAATACATTAGAAGTCCTATAAATTAATAGCAACTTTTTCAAAGCAAAATAATGACCAAAAGATTTGGATGCTTGAGAGAGGATGCTATGTAAATGAGCAATGAACACACGAAAAGTTATTCATATAATTATTTATTAGGAAAACTTCACAGTTCACCAGATGAGGTAAGTGGTAGAAGAGTGACAACACCAAAGGTTGATGAGAATGTGGAACAGCTGAAATTCTCACGTACTCCTGATAGGAATGTGAAATAGTATAACCAATTTGGCAAAGAGTTTGGCAGTTAACATATACCCACCTTTAACGGAGCAGTTCCAGACCTAGGTATTTATTCCAACCCGACCCCAAAGTAATTACATAGATACACAAAATAACTTATTTAGGAATATAAATATAGCCCAAATCTGGAAACAACTCAGATGTTCATCAATAAGAGGATAAACTATTTCTTTTCATAGAGTGCATGACTAGCTATAAGAGTGAACTACTTGTATATGCAACAACATGGTTGAATCTCAGAAACGTTATGTTGACTGAAAGAAGCTACACACAAAATAGTACAATCTGTATTACTTCATTTGTTTGGAATTAAAAAATATACAGAACTAATCTATGATGATTAAAATTAGAATGATAGAGAGGTTGGGGATTAGCTAGAAAGTGGTAAAAGAAAACTTTCTGGAGGGGTAAAAGTGTTCAGTATCTTACTTGAAATGGTGATTATATGGATATATACACTTATGAAATTTCATCAAACAGTTCATATACAACATGTGTATTTCATTGTATGTAAATTTTATCACAATTGAAAATACACTACCTCCTGCCTACCCAGGAGGTTGAGGCAGGAGAATTGCTTGAACCCAGGAGGTGGAGGCTGCAGTGAGCTGAGATTACACCACTGCACTTCAGGTTGGGTGACAGAGCGAGACTCCATCTCAAAAAAAACAGAAAAAGAAAAAGAAAATACATTACTTGGCATAATGGTACTTGTCTCTGAAGTTAGATATAATGAGAATTAAAAAGTGCTGTGTTTTCATTTTAAGCTCATTTAATATGTGCATGTAATACTTTGATTCAAAATTTAAATGTAGAAACCAAATTTTGGATTCTTCTGATTAGTAGAACAATTTTTAAAATGTCTCTTGGTTTTAGTTTTTTAAAGTAAAATTTGAATACTGAATTATGTGCCAGGTACTGTAGTATGTGTTTTACATGTGCTATATTACTTAATCCCCAAAATATAACTCAGTGGTTAGTTCTATTTTTCCTTGGAACAGAACAGAAGTGGAAACAGAAGCAGCAAGAGGAAACAGAAACACCAAGTGTTCAATTAATATTCCCAAATTATTATGGGAAGAGTTCTAAGCTAGAAGTTGCTGAGATTTACATCTAAATTTTCTAATGTTTTATTTTCTTGAATGTCATCTTACTATACTTGTTTAATTAATAATTCCATTAAATCTATTTCAAGGGCATTTTAATGAGCTGCTTTTCATGATATTTTCTTTTATTAAATAACTTTAATTTTTTTCAAGGATCAACTGTGGTGACAGCCGCTGTGGTAGAAGTACATTCACGTGCCTCACCAGTTAAGACAACACTAAACGTGAGCTTCAAAACTGATTATCTCACCATGGTGCTGTATAGTCCAGGTCCTAAACAAGTAAGTCAAGGAAGAAAAGAAAATGTATTTTCACTTGTGAAAATTGCATAGTTAGATGTTTTTAAAGTAACAAATGTTAATATTTAACATGCATTTTGTAGTATCTGTCCCTCTGAGAAAAATAATCTTTCCACTTTAATAATAATTTTAATCATTTCCCTTTTTAAATCAGTTATTTATCATATAGCTAATAATGTGAAAAATAAATTGTAAAATTAAAGTGATAAGTATATATTTTTTGCCTTTCATTAGAGCCCTTTGGAGAGAGAATTTTGATGTTTCTTACAAGCAGAGGCAATAATTTGTAGTAGTTCATAACATAAAATACACTTTAGACTTGTGTTTTTGTGTAATTTTGTGTTGATTTTTCCTTTCATAGGCTTCCTTTACAGACGTTCGTGATCCTTCTCTGAAACTTGCTGAATTTAAATTGGAGAATATTATAAGTACTTTAAAAATGTATACAGATGATTCAACATTTTCTTCCTTCTCATTAAAAAACTGTATTTTAGATGATAAAAGGCCTCATGTCAAGAAAGCAACTCCTCGGTATGTATTGTAATGATGTTCTAAGGTTTTACTTGAGAAATCGTTGATATATTTTACAGAATTTATCCCCAGAGTTGCACGTTCATTTTCTGAGTACATCCTAGGTTCTTTAAAGCTTCAGTTCAATCAACTCGTAGTATTCAGTCAATATTTAAAATGTCCTGGTTCCATTATGTGGTATTCTTACTAGATAATTGATAGATTCCTTGAATAAATTGAAATAGTGCGATTAAATTGGTTTTTACATTCTTTAAATTACATTATCTAATATAAATCTAGTATAAATTATTGTTAATCCATGCTAATTGCATTAGGAAGTACATGAAAAAGGGAAAAGAAAAAATATCTTGAGATTCAAACTCTTATAAACATATACTTCAGCGAACATATACTTTGTGTATGTTCAGTAAATTATATTTGTGATATAATTTTGATTCATTTATGAGTAATTTGTGATACATTTGATACATTTGTAATGTGATAAATTACTTATGTGATACATAAGTAATTAATTTGTGGTGCACTAGTGTTCCAGAAATATGTAAGTTTTTTATTTGGAACACTCTGTGGATCTTCCCAAGAGACGTGACTTAAGAATGCTTTTTTTTTACTGTCAGTGAAAGTTCTTTCAGTTTTACTCATATATTTGGTTACTTCTAAGTTACTCATACATAGAAATTGTTGTTACTGTGTTTTCCAGAATGATAGGACTGACGGTTGGGTTTGACAAAAAAGATATGATGGATATAAAGTACAGGAAAGTCAGAGACGGTTGTGTGACTGATGCTGTTTTTCAAGAAATGTATATTTGTGCAAGTGTAGAATTTCTGCAGACTGTTGCAAATGTCTTTCTTGAGGCCTACACCACAGGCACTGCTGTAGAAACCAGTGTGCAAACATGGACTGCTAAGGAAGAAGGTTAGTTATTGGCTAAAATATTTAATATTTGTTTTATTGAAGTGCTACAACAGGACTTACCTTGATTAGCTTTTTAGATCATCAAGGTAAATGCTTTAATACATTAAAATTTTATTTTTCAGAGTGGAAGGAAAACCCCTGTGTGTTTTCTGGGAGGATGTATAGTTTGCATTTTTTAAAGATGTGAATATATATTGCATTTAAAAATCATGAAACCTATGTTAGAATAAGTAATTGTACTGCTCTTCAGGCAGTGATTTGAATTAATTTGTTTAGTGGAAAAAACAGAGCGAATAATGAACTGACCATACCTTTTCACAATTAAGATAGTATTTCAATTTACAGCACTCATTTATTTTTGTTATATTTATTCCTAGCTTTAACATACGGTTTCTCTATTATCTTTTACAATATGTCATTCACTGTGGTATAGTAAAAGGAGTATTAAGTTGAGAGTTGGAAACTAGTTTAGTTTGTAGGCTTTCCAATTAAGTCATGGAGACTTTCCCCTCATTGAAAAATCTTCTTGTGCTTATAGCGTCTTCAAATCTTTACTAAGGGTTGTAGTTGATTCCTTTGGGATCTGAGATTTTTTCATTTTACTTTTTACTATTACTTCATTTTAATATTTTCTTACAAATAATTTATTCATAATATATAGCAAATATTTATAAATATTTTAATTTATTTTTATTTGTTTTAGTACCTACACAGGAATCAGAGAAGTTGGAAATTAATGTTGTTATTAAAAATCCTGAAATTGTGTTTGTGGCTGACATGACAAAAAATGATGCTCCTGCCTTAGTCATTACAACACAATGTGAAATTTGCTATAAAGGTGACCTTGAAAATAGTACAATGACTGCTGCTATTAAAGATCTCCAAGTGAGAGCCTGCCCATTTCTTCCAGTCAAGAGAAAAGGCAGAATCACTACAGTAAGTTAACTATTTGATCCTCTGCTTAATTGTAAACTATTTTGGATGTAGTGTATACCATATTAGGGAACAAAAACTACCTACATGCTTCCCAACCTTGCTCTGTAAAATATCTTTCTCTCTGCTTAGAGAGCCTAATTTAGGATATTACTTACCAACTTTGAAACTCTTTTGTTCTTCTTGATGCTGCTCATTACTGTTAGTATTTGTGGGAATATTTACGCTAAGAAGTTGGGTTCATCTTGACACTTTTCAATTAAGATCTTTGACTTTCTAACCATGTCAGTTCCAAACTGCACTTTGGAGTTTGAGACTTTCTGCCAGTTGTTTGCTGTGTTGTTTCAGTTTTATTGTTTTAACTTTATTCTCCCATATGGATGTTTTTGCTCAAATAATGCATTTTTCCTTGTCTCCGTGTAACTTCATTTGAACCTACAGCCATTTGCTTTGACATACTTCACATTGGTATTTTGCTCTCTAATAACCTCTTGGCCTTCTTCCTCTTCACAACTCTATTTAAAATTTATTTCTTTAAAGACAGCTTTCCATATTAACTGGATGACTCCCAGTAATCTTTAAAATACTTATAAAAATATTTGAGTTTCTAAAGGAGTAATAAATAGAAGGATAAGTTTTTGTTTGTTTCTCTGTATTTCTTTCCTGCTGCCTGGTATGCAGTTATAGAAGCATAAATGTTCTAAATATTGTCACCATAGAAACATAAGATGTAATTTTGTTACAATAAATACATATATATTAGTCAGGATATAAGATATAAGATAAACTGCTGCCCAAATTTGCAAGACTGTTGGCTCTCCACTAAGCAAAGAGAGAGAATAGAAAATGGAGGGCTTTCTCTTTTAGATTTTGACTTAGAAGTTTTAAATATATCTTTTATTCACATCCTTTTTGGCTTGAACATAGCTGCATGACCACACTTAACTGTATTAAAGGTTGAAGAATGTGGTATTTTTTTTCTGAGCTACTTTGTGCTCGGATAAAATTTCTGTTACTGTGGAAGAGTAGAAGAGATATGAAGTTCTAGAGGTCCTTCCTATGGGATAATTAGGAGTGTATTATTGCATCACTTTTAAAATAGTTATTTTTATTAACTTGTTTATTTGACATACCTATTACCAGGAACTTTAAATAGAACTGTTTTCATATTTAAACATTAATTTAGTGGTATTGATTTTTCTTTCATAGGTTTTGCAGCCCTGTGACTTGTTTTATCAAACTACTCAGATAGGTAGAGATCCACAAGTGATTGATATGTCAGTAAAATCTCTGACACTAAAGGTAAATTAAAATAACAAGCATTTGAATATTTAGTGCCCTTAAAAAAATTAGTAAATCCTAGAAAGTTATTATAACAAGTATTTTGTTAGGCAAACAAAATAGATGTATTTGTGTTTTTGAAAATAAATTTTTATGAGATATTTACAAAGTTATATTATTTAATACACATTTTATAATGAATGCTATTCTATATTTTGTTATTGACATTTGTGTTAACATCTAATATCTCTAATAAATATAGTTGCAATTACTTCATCAGTTTAATATTTATAAGTTTTGTGTAAATATTTTAACAAGTCATAATTAGTTATGGTAATTAAAAAAATTTTATAGACAGTAAATTGTATCTACTATTTTGTGATAGTAATGTTAATTCAGTATTTAATTTCTCATAATCCTTCAGCAAGTATATTTAATATTTCTTGAAATAGTATGTTTGAAAGTATTTTGTGTAGATTTTTCATTAGTTTTTTTCCCCACTTAGGTTTCACCAGTTATTATAAATACTATGATTACCATAACTTCAGCACTGTATACAAATAAGGAAACTATCCCAAAAGAAACAGCTTCTTCTACTGCACGTTTATGGGAAAAGAAGGATACAAAGACTTTAAAAATGTGGTTTCTTGAAGAATCAGATGAAACTGAAAAAACAACTCCCACAACTGAATTAGTACCCAAAGGCGAGATGATAAAAATGAACATTGATTCTATTTTTATAGTCCTTGAGGCTGGAGTTGGTCATAGAACAGTGCCTATGCTTTTGGCAAAGTCACGTTTTTCAGGGGAAGGCAAAAACTGGAGTTCCCTAATAAATCTGCACTGTCAGCTTGAGCTAGAAGTAAGCATATTTTTCCAGTTTTATAACAGATAATGATACATACAGAATATTATGGAATCTTATGTAGCTATCTAAATTAAGCTTACTGTAATTATGATGTTGGGTCAAAAACTTTTGAGAAAAAGTTTTCAAATTTTTCCCTTGAATAATTGCTTTTATGTATATATTCCTTTTAAAGTACATGTCCACATTAAGTTTATATTTCAACTGATTTTGTCAACTTAAAGGTAATATATTATTTGACAGTTGTTGATTAGATTCAGAATTCTTTAAGAGTTAAAGCTGAGGCCAGGCCCAGTGGCTCACACCTGTAATGCCAGCACTTTGGTAGGCCAGAGCAGAAGGATTGCTTGAGCCCAGGAGTTCAAGAGCAGCCTGGGCAACATGGCAAAACCTTGTCTCTACTAAAAATACAAAATATTAGCCAGTGGTGGTAGCTCACACTTGTAGTCTTGGCTATTCAAGAGACTGAGGTGAGAGGATCACTTGAGAATAGCTGGGAAGTCAAGGCTGTGGTGAGCTGAGATCGCACCACTGCACTCCAGCCCGGGGGACAAAGTGAGACCCAGCCTCAAAAAAGAAAAAAGTTAAAGTTGAATACCTTTTTTTTTTAAAGGATATAGTCCAGATTTCTGAGTCTGTGGATAATAATCTCTTCTAATAGAAATATAAAGGACTAGAAAGACATGCCTTACAGTTTTATATAATGTAGAATCAAGGAAAGATGCCTAAAAAGGGGTTTTATTTGGACTAAATTGTGAAGAGCAAATACGTAGTTATGAAATCAGCCAGGTGAGGAAAGTGCTGAGGAAGTGCTTAAAGGAGGCTACTCAATGGCATGTATACTGGTATTCATATAGATGAAATAACAGGGCTAAAAAAAACAGAATGGAAGATCATTTTTAATTAAAAATTCTCTCTATAGGTGCATTATTATAATGAAATGTTTGGTGTATGGGAGCCTCTGCTCGAACCCTTAGAAATTGATCAGACTGAGGATTTTAGACCATGGAATCTCAGTATCAAGGTATATATATGTGTGTGTATATATGTATTTTAAAATACTTTGTTTTTTAAAGAACAGATTTAGGTTGACAGCAAAATTGAGAAGAAGGAACAGAGATTTCCCATATACTCCCTACTTCTACACATGTACAGCCTCCCCCTTTATTAACTAACGTTCCCTCATCAAGGTATATTTGAAGTCTGAAAAATATTTTCCAAAATTGAGAATGTTTATACCACACTAGACACTTTATTTTAATCACAATAAAGTTCAGGCTGTCTCATCATGAGCCTTGCCCACATGTTTCCTTGTTTGACCTCTGAATGTAATTTTCAAATCAAAGGCCAATGTTGCCTATGCTTCTAATACAGTTAATTATGTAACAAGTATTATGTGCCAGACATGGTTCTAACTAGCTTATCTTTAATACTTACAACAATCCTTGGAGGAAGATAGAGCTTTTATCCCTAGTTTAACATGTGGAGGGACTGAGACCAGGGAGGTTAAGAGACTTCTTGAAGTAATAATAGCTACAAAGTGGAAGAGATGGGATGCAAATCCAGCTACAGAGGGGTTAAATCCACTCTAAACCACTATGCTATATATAATGCCTCTATCATCTTGTAGGTTGTTATCTATCCTGAGTTTCCTTCATCCTCTGGGTGGGTGGGTGGGGGGGTATGTGTGTGTGTGTGTGTGTGTGTGTGAGTAAGAATGTATATTATTTATTTGAAATATATTGTGGATTTATGTAATCATCAAATCGGGGCCTTAGATGGATGAAATTTTGCTTCTGAAGCAAGAGACTGCAGAATTACGTGTTTCCTACCTAATAATGACTTGGTCAACCTGCAGACAGATTATCAGTGGCTTAAAGCTAGTTAAAGTAATAATGAGGGTGGCTAGCTTCGCAGGTTTAGCTTTTTTCTTAGCAGATCATCTAATTTTATTTTCCACATATTTTAGATGAAGGATTTGAATCAAGGAATTCCTTGGTGGTTTTTAGGTTACTGCACGTATCTGTGACTCCTAAAAAATGTAAAGGATATTGATTCTTATGAACTCTAGGTTTATAGCACCGTTATGCTACTCTTGTCTGCCTTTGTAAGTCACTGTGTTTCTGTTCTTTTATTATTGGCATGGCCAATACACTAAATTACTTTTCTTGGTCTGAATTTTTATGTTGCTTTGAAGTATGTGCTTTTATATTCAGATGTCAGATACACATAGTAATTTTAGGTTTTTATTTTTCCTTCTAAATTTTATCTGCCATTTTACTATCACTAAGGATGACATGATTTATTTTCTCTAATACTTCTGTCCTGTGTGACCTTAGTTGGCTTATGTCCAGGTAATTTCAGTAAAGCAGTAGAACTTACAGAAATTAGAACAGATAAAATATATTAATATCTCTAATGTTATTTGTCTGTTATGTTGTGCTCCTAGAAATAATTTTTTCTTGTATTTCTGTAATTTATCATTTTAGATGAAAAAGAAAGCAAAAAAGGCCATTGTTGAGTCAGATTGTGAAGAAGAAAACTACAAAGTGCCAGAATATAAAACTGTCATCAGTTTCCATTCAAAAGACCAATTAAACATTACATTATCCAAATGTGGTCTTGTAATGTTAAATAATTTAGTCAAGGTAAGAAAAGAAATTCAAAACTTTAAATACTGAGATACTTGTCTGAGTTGATCTTCTGTCGAATAAGTTTAATAACTTAGTTATTTTTCATTTGTCCTTTAATGTTTTGCTTGTTGTTTGATTTTACACTTTTAATTTAAGATAATTTTTTCTTATTAGGCATTTACAGAAGCTGCTACTGGCTCTTCAGCTGACTTCGTCAGGGATCTAGCACCATTTATGGTTTTAAATTCACTTGGACTTACTATCTCTGTTTCACCAAGTGATTCTTTTAGTGTACTCAACTTTCCTATGGCAAAATCGTATGTACTGAAAAATGAAGAGAGTTTAAGTATGGATTATGTCCGAACCAAGGACAATGATCATTTCAATGCAATGACTAGCCTAAGCAGCAAACTCTTCTTCATTCTTCTTAGTAAGTAATCGATACATTACCTTCCTGGGACTCTTTTGTTTTAAATTACAATTTACATGTTGTTTTACTCTTTTTTAGAATCTTAGCAAGGTTTTCTTGTTACTGTTTTTTTAATCTCCTTTCTAATAGGTCAAGGACTGTTTTTTGTCTTTTCAGTGTCTTGGTTACTATTGTTACTAAAGCTTTGTATTCCAAACTTTTTATTTATCTACTGCATTATTTACAGCATGGCAACTTACTGCTTTTGGAGGAAAAATATTAAATCTCACCCCCATTCAGCTTTTACAGACTATAGATGTTTAGATGTTTGTGGGATTCTTTTAATCACATTTAATATCACTTGATAGTATTCCACCAGTTTTGCAACTGAATGAACGCAAAGTTTGAATTCATGCAAATGGCAATTTTTAATGATTTTAGAATTTGTAAATAGCTTTTTTGTGTTATGCCTATTGAGGTGAAGATTTTTCCTTTTGTTTTTTCTGCTTCCCAGAATTTTTTCATTTTTATTGAAGGTGAAATATATACATTCCTAAATTACCATAATATATAGTCATCGTGAAGTTAAATAGTCCCAAAGCCTCACCTACACCACTTTTTGATACTCTAACATTAAAGAAATTATTGAGGAGGGCATCATTTAAAAGATTAATTAGACATGGGAGTGTAGGCTACTAAAATAGCTTGTGTTTCTAGTTAGAAAATAATGTGAAACAGGTGTTTCAGGTGTTGTCATAGCATTGTAATTAATGTTCTCATTAATTTTACCCCTCTTTTTTGAACTAACATTTTTATGGATGGGGTGATAAATGAAATTTATGCAAGTAAGTAATATCATCCCCAATATAACATGTGATTTAGGTATTTATATGTAAAATTTTGTTTAATCAAGTCCAAGATATAAGAAAATGACACAAGCTGCTGGAAAAATAAAAAACAAAAATTGTAGTCACCTTGATATTTACCATGTCTGCCAAAAGGTATTACACTCTGGTTATTCTGACAGCAAGCCAGATGTCAGTATTCTTGTATTTTACAGTAATTGCTTTCATTACTCATTTTTGAAAGATTTGCTATTGTTATCTTAGGTTAAACTCCTGAATGGAATTTTTTTCATGAATGCTGTGGAAATATATGGTGGCTTCTTAAAATACCATTTTTATGGACTATATCCAAAGACTTTAGTGATCATTATTTATAAGTTTAAGAATCATCTGATATTTGTAATATATAACATGTAAAATTAATATGCAATGAATTATAATAAAAGCCTTTAAACATACTTATTTAATTTAGCACCTGTTAACCACTCTACTGCTGATAAGATTCCTTTAACAAAAGTGGGGCGACGTCTGTACACTGTAAGACACAGAGAGTCTGGAGTTGAAAGATCTATTGTTTGTCAAATTGATACAGTGGAAGGAAGTAAGAAGGTCACAATTCGCTCCCCAGTGCAGGTATGAAATGATCAGTTTTGGGGCATGTCTTGTTATGCGTATCTTATGCTAATAAAAAAAAAAAACTAAAGCAAATTATTACCAAAAGAATATAAACCATAACAGAAATGCAGCTGTTATCAAAAAGAAGGCTCACTATCAGCAGTTGAGCTACTCAGATATGACCAGTGGTAGGAATTTGTTCAGTATACTTCTTATAATTTTTAATAGGAATATTTTGTAAAATCTTCTTAGAGTTTTTTTTAAATAAAATACTCAACAGTGTCTTGCTTTAGGTCTTTGTAATATATTTATATCATTTCTATTTGATTAGATAATTTTTAGAGAAATGAAAAAAAATGGTATAGCTTTATTGAGGTATGTACAATAAACTACATATATTTTAAGTTGATGAGTTTTGACACAAAAATGCACCTTTGAAACCTTCATCACAGTCAAGAACATACTTATTTCTTAGAAAAATTTCCTGTTTTCCCACTTTACCATTCCCAGGCATCAACTGATCTGTCCTCATTGTACATTAGTTGCATGGTCTAGGAATTTACATAAATGGAATACAGTACAGATGGAGTTTGACTTTCATTCAGAAAAATTTTGTATGCTTGTGTCAACTTATGTTTATCCATGTTGTTGCTCAGTAGTAATCTATTATATGGATATGCCACATACCCATTTTGAGTGAACCTTTGTATACAGTATGAGATTAAGGATTGAGTTGTTGGGTTTTTTTTTTTTTTTCACCATATGCATTTTTTTCCAGAGGATTCTAGGTCCTTCTCATTTTAAACTTGAGAATCAGGTTATCAATTTTATAAAAAATCTGGATAAAACTGGCTTGTCCTTGAATTTTTAAATACTGATTAATAGTATTTATTAATACAAGTTATATTAACCTCTATTTGCAGACTTACTAGACTTTCATATTCTAGTAGATTTTTGTAGATTTAGATAGTTTCGATACCTGCAAATGAAGACATTTTTACTTTTTCCTTTCCAATTTGAATGTGTTTTATTTTATCTGGTTTTTATTGCCTATCACACTGGGTAAAATGCAATTCGAATAGCAGTGGTGAGAGCGTATGTTTTTGCCTTGTCTGCTCTTTCACCGTTAAACATGATTTGTGTTGTAGTTTCATAGATGCCTTTTCTTAGGTTGAAAACATTCCCTTCTATTCCTAGTGTGCTGAGAGTTTTTGTCAGAGTTGATTTTGGATTTTGTCAGATGCTTTTTCTGTGGGAGAGGAGGATTGATTTTTTAATTTGTTAGTATGATGAATTACATTCACTGATCTTTTTAAAATGTTAGATCAGCCTTGCATTCCTAGAATTAATCTCACATAATCATGAAGTCTTACTAACCTTTTAGTATATTGTTGGATTTTCCATTTATATTCATGAGGGATATTGGTCTAGAATTTTAATGTCCTTCCTTCTCTCCTTCCTCATTCCTTCCTTCCTCCTTCCTTCCTTCCTTCCTCCCTTCCTCCCTTCCTTCCTTCCTTCCTTCCTCCCTTCCTCCCTTCCTCCCTCCTTTCTTCTGTCCGTCAGTCTGTCTTGCTCTGTGCCCAGGCTGGAGTGCGGTGGTGCCATCATGGCTCAGTGCAGCCACGCTTGCCTGGATTTAAGCAATCCTTCTATCTCAGCCTCTTAAGCAGCTAGGACTATAGATGCATACCACCACACCTATTCTGCCATGTCGCTCTGCCTCTCATTGTTTAACTTTTTAACTCATTAAAACAGCAGTCCCCAACCTTGTTGACATCAGGGACCTGTTTCATGGAAGACAATTTTTTCCACAGGTTGGGGGCTGGGGTATATGGCCTCAGGATTCCTTTCTCAGGAATAGAAAGCTCCACCCATAGTGTGTCCCCATCCCCTACAAGGACACCAAGTTAACAACTACACAGAAAAAACACCTTCATAAGTTGAATGTGAAGTTGATTTGAAATTATGTGTATAATCAGAAAATATGTTAGAAAACTTGCAGTTAATGTCTGTTCTGGAATGCTCTGGATGTTGGTTATTTTGATAGTGGACTTTGAAGTTTATTATAATACAGATGTCTTTATCCACACCATGAAATTTAAAAAACATTGACATTTAAAAACGTTTCCCTCAAAAAAAATACATGAAGTTGAAGTAAGCTCTTTTATTTCCCTCTTAGTCCACATTCCCTCCTTCTTTCTTTCTTGAGGTAATATCAATTTGGTGTTATGTTGTATTTATTTTTAGTACCATATTTTAAAAACCATTATCCCTGTCGAGAAAATACGTACTTGTGTTTTTAGTGTCTTACAGAAATGTTACACTGCTCACCTTATTTTGGTGTGTTCTGTTTTCATTCAAATATATGAAGTGTAACCATATACTGATACGTAGGTCATTATTTTAATGATTTTACACGATTATATCAATTTGAAGATAATTTTCTTAATTATTTCTCTATTCTTGAGATAGTTTTCATTTTTGATTTTTTATAATCAGTGCTATAGTGAACATCAGTGTTTTGAATGACTGTAGTGAACATGAATTAATACACATATGTAAACATTTCTCTAGGTATGTAACTAGGAACAGAATTGCTAAGAAGAAAGTATATTTTCATTTTTACTAAGATTTTGTCGAATTATTCTTCATAGTTACTTTATCAGTTTACATTCTACCAGTAGTGTATGTGAGTTCCTCTTCACATCATTTTCAACTGTTGATACTACCATACTTCTGATTTTTTTTGCAGTTTATTGTTTGTTGGTATTAAAAGATACTCTATGAATATAATTTGTATTTTCTTGATTACTAGGTGTGTCAAAATATCTTTTTGTCTGTTTATTGGTCAGTTTTTCCATTCTGTGAATCACCTGTTAACATTCTGTTCTTGTTTTTCTCTTGATTGCAACTTTCTTAATGATTTTTAGGATGTTTGAGCATGCAGTGGTTATAAACCTTTTGTTAAGTATATTACAGATGTTTCCCAGTCTGTGGATTGTCACTTTTATCATACAGATATTTAAAATTTTTATTTTTTTCTATGAAATTTTTCTATTTTTGTGTAATCAAAAACGTATTTCTAAACAAATTAGTTCAGTAATTAGTTTAGATTCTTAGATTAATTAAAGGAACTAAATTCTTTTAGTTCCTATCCTAAAGTCAAGTAGATATTATCTTACTGTCCTCTAGGATGTTTAAAGTTTGTTTTTGAGATTTCCTTTTATATAAAACTGTAGAAATTTTTCTTGTATGTTTTAGGATAAATAATATGTTTGTTTCTTTTCTAATTTGTATAAGCAAGATGAATATTGCCTGATAGTTCTTTTGTTAAGATATTTACATGGAAATATTTTTTTACATGTTTTTAGATTCTTAGATTAATGATACTAAATATTACTTGTTTTTCTTTCCCAGATAAGAAATCATTTTTCAGTCCCACTCTCTGTTTATGAAGGGGATACCTTATTGGGAACTGTCTCACCTGAAAATGAATTCAACATACCATTAGGCTCTTACCGGTATTTTTTCTTTATCATTTTATTTACCCTAAGATCTCTTGTCGAATTTTTAGTTCTGATTGTGTATGGATAACTTTGATCAAATCCATCCTGCTAATAGCTCATCTGAATTATTTAGGTTTCAGTGCACTTAGATCTTTAAAAAAGAAGTATTATTTAATTTATTATAACAACTTATATGAAGCATATTACGTATGATTTTCTGTTAAATATATTTTGATTGCAATATAACCATCAGCATAGTCATATGATTATGAGTTTTAAAAATGTCTGATAAATTATGTTTGGTGGTTTCTGAATTTATATATACTATTATGAAGTAATTTTTACTTTTCAAAGGTTTTATAATGGAATTTTTTTTTGAAATTTCTTTAGTAAATGGAATATTTTATCCTTTTCTCTGCACATTTATTCATTGTTCAGCGATAGAGTTGTAATGTAAGTAGAAATATATACTACATTAATCTTAAATATGTAAAATAATTAAATTTGATATAAGATATGTTTTAAGAACAAAATTATAACAAAATATGAGTTTTGACCTGGTTTTATAAACTTTATATTGTAACAAGTATTAATCATGATATGTAATCTAGAATTGAAAATAATCTCTTCTATAGAAATTGAACCCTATTGGAGAATAAAACTTTCCTCAGAATTAAGCATTGTAGTTTGCTTAAATACCATTTTAGAATACGCACTAGAAATAGGTACTTACCTCAGTGCTACAGAAGGATAGAGGCAAAACCACAAGCAGTGCTTATCTTTTTCCCTGCCTTTATTCATTCTAACCCTTGTCCAGAAGTTCAGAAGGGATCCTTAATGCTCCAAAGGCAATCTAGCAGTTTTAGGCACGTACTTTCACGTAGATAGACCTGCTAAACCTAATGAGTGTGTTTTATTGCTTAGTTCAGACTTGCTGAGGGAAACAATTGTAATGTTGAAAGAACAACAAAATAATCATTTATATTATCTGACCTTGCTCTAGAGAGAATCTGGGGTGGGTTACAAGACTAGATTAAATGTAGCATGTAAGATATATTTAAAAATTTCTGTGAAGAACTTTCATTTTGTTCTGGGATAATAAAAGTTAATTGTATTCTACTTTTTAATACCTTTCTGGTATGTTTTTGTGACTCTGTCCATAGTAGAGGAAACAGTACCTTTATACTTTTTTCCAAGGCTAAATATTAATTTGTAACATAATAGTTAATACATCTTAATGAGAATTATTAATGCCTAAGTACTTAATTCATCTTAATGAGAATTGTTAGTTACTAAGTACTTATTTCACCTTAACTGGAATTATTATTGACCAATCAACTTGGATTTCTCATTAGGTATTCTTTTAATCTAGTACTTCAGTGTAGGTGCACTCATATTTAACATGTGAGGTCTTAAATTAACAAATGGTTATCTTTCTCTATTTTCATTTTTAGATTAATGATAGGGATAAATATAGATACAGATAAATATAGGAAAATAATTTATATTTTATTGAAATATAGAAATAGAATTTAAATATACTGATTTTTAAATTCATTTAACAAATATTTATCAAGGTTTTCTGTGGATGAGGCACTCAGTACCAAGATGAATTGGATGTGGCTATTGCCATCAAAAGATTGATATATTACATAAATGTATAAAGTAGGAAACAGTGGGAGAAAGTGTTATGGTTGCCAAAAACTATAGAAAACATAAAAGGGATTGATGACTGACTCTTGGGTAAGGTACATGAAGTACAGTAACATACGTAATATAGTAATATGGAGATTAGATGGAAAGGAGCTCTCTAAGAGGAATGAGTGCATGAACAAAGATAAGGAAACATGAAAGCCTAGCATTATAAGGAATAGTTGGGAATTCATTGGACTGTATAGTGCAGGTTGGAAGATAAAATTTGAAAGGTAATTTAAATTTACAGCTAGATGGTTGCTTCCTCATTTTCTTGCTCCATTTTTATAAATTTTATCTCTATCTATTTTTTTCTTCTTGTCTCAGAGCATTTGATGTTCTGTTTCAAGACCATTCACACTACTATCTCTTCTCAAGTAAAACCTCCTGCCAGTGATTTTCTTTCTTTCTTGTTTTCTTCATGCATTCCTTGAACTTTTCTTTGACCTTTTATATTTCTCTTTCTCAGATCTTCTCTTCAGAGCACTGTTTTTGGGAAAATTGTCTCATCTACTAACATCTTACAGTCTGTCTAGAAAGAGCTAACCACACTCTACTCTGCCCTCAGTCTACTCTAGACATATGTTTTTTGGTACCTATCACAATGCAGTAATCTTTTAACATTGCAGTAGTTATCTTTTAACATTTCCCACCTGATTATGATCTTACTCGTTTGTTTGTTTTCAATTTTGCCTTCTCATTGGTACATAATCGGTGCAATAAATGTTTTGGTAAACTGGATAAGTGTATTACCATTAGTTTAATTTGGAGAAAATGAAGTTTTTATCTTTAAGTATTAGAAGTAAGAGTGGAAAACAGAGTGAAAATTATAGAAAGAATGTAGAAGTCAAAGAGGCTATATCTGTTAACTGTTTAACAAATAATTTAAATGCTTAAGTCAGGGAAGAAGGAAGTCTGATATTGTTTCAAAGTCCAGGGTGCCAGTAGCTGGAAGTCACTGTAAAAGGACACATAGAAAAGTGAGTACAGTGGGCCCAGTGTTCAATCTAGCAAAAATAAAATGCTAGATAATAAATTAAAAAGATAATAAATATATCATATTATTAAATACGATATATAAATAATATATAATTATATATAGTATATTATGTATATATCAAATATGATATATTTATAAATATATTTATATATTAAAAATATATATCATAGATATTTAACATTTTAGCACTAGAGCTTAGGAAAATAATCAGAGCTGGAGATAGTTTTGAGCATCATTCATCTATAAAGGACAGTGTCATAATTATAGCTAGTTTTATAAATGTAAAGATATTTCTGAAATGTTTATTCTTGGCTACAGCATGGATTCAAAAATTATTAAGTATAAAATATTGCTGAAATGTAAACAGTGTATTATTAAAATATAAAGATTAATCATGTGACAACCAGTAATTTTGTGACAGTTTTCTTAAAACCGCTCTTCTGCAATGACAACAAAAACCAGAATTGACAAATGGGATCTAATTAAACTAAAGAGCTTCTGCACAGCAAAAGAAACTATCATCAGAGTGAACAGGCAACCTACAGAATGGGAGAACATTTTTGCAATCTATCCATCTGACAAAGGGCTAATATCCAGAATCTGTAAAGAACTGAAACAAATTTACAAGAAAAAACAAACCCATCAAAAAGTGGACGAAGGATATAAACAGACACTTCTCAAAAGAAGACATTTATGTGGCCAAAAAACATATGAAAAAAAGCTCATCATCACTGGTTATAAGAGAAATGCAAATCACAACCCCAATGAGATACCATCTCATGCTGGTTAGAATGGTGATCATTAAAAAGTCAGGAAACAACAGATGCTGGAGGGAATGTGGAGAAATAGGAACGCTTTTACACTGTTGGTGGGAGCGTAAATTAGTTCAACCATTGCGGAAGACAGTGTTGAGATTCCTCAAGGGTCTAGAACCAGAAATACCATTTGACCCAGCAATCCCATTACTGGGTATATACCCAAAGGTTTATAAATCATTCTCCTATAAAGACACATGCACATATATGTTTATTGCGGCACTGTTCACAATAGCAAAGACTTGGAACCAACCCAAAGGCCCATCAATGATAGACTGGATGAAAACCTGGCACATGTGCACCTGGAATACTGTGCAGCCATTACAAAGGATGAGTTCATGTCCTTTTCAGGAACATAGATAAGACTGGAAACCATCATTCTCAGCAAACTGACAGAGGAACAGAAAGCCAAACACATGTTCTCACTTATAAATGGGAGTTGAACAATAAGAACACATGGACACAGGGAGGGGAACATCACACACCGGGGCCTGTCAGCAGATGGGGTACTAGGGGAGGGATAGCATTAGGGAAAATACAATGACAGGTTGATGGGTACAGCAAACCACCATGGTACATGTATACCTATGTATCCTGCACGTGCTGCACGTGTCCCAGAACTTAAAGTGTAATAGTAATTTTTAAAAAACCCACTAAAGCAGAAAAAAAATAATAATAAAATAAAATATCACACTGATATAAAAAAAACTCTTCTGCATCTATGGCACACATTTTAATAAAGTTAAATATGTATTGAAAACTTCCATTTGATTAGTGTTGGAAAGCTGGTGATTACTTTTTCAATAGAAATTTTTTTTAGTTCATGAATTCAATCATGGCATTTATTTCCTTTGAGGCCCACATATCCAGAAAAACCAAATTCTTTCAGTTAAATGTACAAGTCACAGATGATTCTATGTGGTTTGCTTCGCATATATGACTGATACAACTTACATATTTTTATATGAAACCATTTATCTTATAAGTGTACTTCTAAGATAGTAAGTTTGTAAGAAAAATATTCTCTTCTTAAAAGTCAACTTGATTAGCTTCCAGAAAGTTAAGATGGTATCTGTTTATCTATCTTGTATCTAAAAAGTATATGAAAATATAAAAATGTATTACAGTATTATGAAAGGAGGTAAGTTTGTTATTCTAAAGCTGTAATTATATAGTTTAATATGTTTTCCTTTAAAGTATTTTAAAGTGTATCATTTAATCTTACGCAGATCATTCCTTTTTCTGAAGCCAGAAGATGAAGACTATCAAATGTGTGAAGGAATTGACTTTGAAGAGATTATAAAAAATGATGGTGCTCCTCTAAAGAAGAAATGTAGATCTAAAAACCCTTCTAAGAAATCATTTCTCATTAATATTGTTCCAGAAAAAGATAATTTAACATCTCTGTCAGTGTATTCAGAAGATGGTTGGGATTTACCATACGTAATGCATTTGTGGCCACCTATCCTACTCCGAAATCTTCTTCCTTACAAAATTGCTTATTACATAGAGGTACTGTGGGATTGTTTTAGTGCCTTCCTGTTTCTGATTTTCTAGTTTCAGTTTTTTTTAATTATGAACAATAAAAACTATTTTAAAGATCTACTAACAAATTAGAATACTAGTTAAGAATAGCTAATAAAGATATTCTTTTGCAACACGTATGAGAATTATTACTGATGCAATGTTCAAAAGCCAGACTTCAGTGACAAAAAACCCTGCTACATCATACTCTTTTAGTGCCGATTTTCTTAAAAGATTGCTTTGTAGAGTTGCTTTTTTTCTTACACACTCTTCATTTTAACAGATTGTCTGGTTTCTTCCTGTTGTTATAACATAGGAATCCTTACATCTTAAGATTTTTATGTAAATATTTCATTTGCGATGCTTATCAAATGGAAGAAAGTAATTCTTCATTGTCATCTATTATGAGTTTATTTTACTTTGAGAATTACCATTTGCTTGCCTAAAAAAAAATTTTAGATCAGGTTTCTCTCTGTTGCTCCGATTGGAGTTCACTGATGCAGTCATAGCTCACTGTAGCCTCCAACTTCTAGGTTCAAGTGATGTCCCACCTCAGCCCCCTGAGTAGCTGGGACTACAGGTGCATGCCATGCCTGGATAATTTTTTTTAATTTTTAATTTTGTAGGGACAGGGACTCACTATGGCTTGTTTCCAACTCTTTGTGCTTTGCTGTCAGATAGATTTGAAATTGCATCCTAGCTGTGTCACTTGCTAGGTGTATCTTCTTAAGCAGGCTTTATTGCTTTTTCTGAATTTTTTGTTGTAGTCTATAAAACGAGAATAATAATAAAATTTGCATGGTTAAGACACAGGGAAAATCAAATTAGATCGTGTATGTAAAGGATTTGGTACAGTGTCTGACAGACACAGGGTTCCCATTTATCACTCTAGCACTACCACCACTGTTGTTATTTTGTGGGATATTATTAACTTGTAAAGAATCAAGAACTTATTATTTTTGCTTTAATTAATTTAAAATCATAAGATGAGATTCCTATATTATAATAATAGGAAGAGACCAGGATAGAGATGCTGGAGAAACTGGTGAAATACTCAGATGTACTGTCAATTTATGTTTCTATTCTTGTAGAAGTTTTACTTGGATGCTTTTAGTGATCACTTTCTGTCTGCCAGTTACCAAAAGATATGATCAGTTTTTAGAAAGACAGTTTAGCCGTGGTATGGGCAAAGGACTAGAGGAGACAAGAGCAGTTAGGATGCTCTTAAACTGAGAAGTCATATAGTGACATGAACTAAGATAATAGAGGGAAAGGAGCAGTTTGGAGAAATGCATATGATGTAATATAAACAGTGATTGGAAATGGGTAGTGAGGTATTATGGAGGTGGTAAGGATTGCTTATTTTGGATTACCATCCGTTTTTGCCCACATTTTACATTATTTTATTGTTTTCAAAACAAAAATCATTAGGGGTTAAGATTGTCTTTTTGTTGTTTTACCAGTTGTAGTGTTTTATGTTTATAATTTCCAGTGGAGTTTCACAGTATATTATTTAACCTAATCTTCACAGTTTCTCCTTTGAATTAAGTCATTTAGACCATTTTACAAATACAGTAACTCAAATCTCAGATTAAATACCATATAGAAGTTTACACAGTTGACAAAGTTAGACCTTGAATGTAAGTCTTCTGACTTGTTCTGATGGGTACTTCAAAAACATTTTGTGCAGCATTTGGAATAAATAAATAGAATTTTGGGGCATATCATTCTGCAACATTTTAACTTTTTTTTTTTTATTACAGGGAATTGAAAATTCAATTTTCACTCTAAGTGAAGGACATTCAGCCCAGATCTGTACTGTACAGTTGGATAAAGCCAGGCTACATTTAAAATTACTTGACTATCTTAATCACGATTGGAAAAGTGAATATCATATAAAGCCTAATCAACAAGACATTAGTTTCATCAATTTTACCTGTGTTACAGAAATGGAAAAGACTGATTTAGATATTGCTGTCCATATGACTTATAATACCGGTCAGACAGTTGTGGCATTTCATAGTCCTTATTGGATGGTCAATAAAACTGGTCGAATGTTACAGTACAAAGCAGACGGAATTCATCGAAAGCATCCACCTGATTATAAAAAGCCGGTTCTCTTTTCTTTTCAGCCAAATCACTTTTTTAATAACAATAAGGTATGTAATGTTTATTCTGTTTTCTCCTTGTCTTTAGCTACTTGTCATTTTTTAGTTGTTAAAGGTCTGAGGAATAAATATTATGAAACTTGGATAGAGATAACATTTGTTAAATATTTGAGGCTAAAATTGGAATTTAATATTTGGAAAGGTTTAGTGCATTAACAGTATAATATTTTGTTTATGCTAACAAGTAAATTTTAGCATAAATACCAGTTTAAGCAGGACTTATTAAAGGTACCTAAATTGTAATATATTTGGAATTTTTTTTTCCCCAGGTTCAACTTATGGTAACTGATAGTGAGTTGTCCGATCAGTTTTCAATTGATACTGTTGGTAGTCATGGAGCTGTTAAATGTAAAGGCCTGAAAATGGAATATCAAGTGAGTTAATTCTGTGCTTATCAAGAAACTCTAATTTTAAATGTTTCTATTAACTACTTAAGTAAATTTTATAAGGATGTTATGATACATTACAATTTTTGAACTGTTAATTTTTTTTTTCTTAGGTTGGTGTCACCATAGGCCTCAGCAGTTTTAACATTACTAGAATTGTGACATTTACCCCTTTTTATATGATTAAAAACAAAAGCAAATACTATATATCAGTGGCAGAAGAGGGAAGTGGTAAATGGCTCTCTCTTGATTTGGAGCAGGTGGGTAGATGAGTTTATACCTCTTTGGATATATGCCTCTTTGGATTCTATTTTCTCCTTGAAGTTAGATACCTAATGTAATCATGTAATGTTTTAACTCTCCCCTTACCCCCGTTTTGTTTCAGTTTCATGAATCTTTATTGAATATTTTTGCTCAGCTCTAGATAAATGGCAAGGTTTAATTTTTAATAATTAGATAACTAGGAATGCCTAGCTTGTTAAGGGAGGTAGACATTTAACAGTTACTAACCACTTCGGTTAATGTAGCAGCCAAAGACTAGGTAAGGTATAAATGCATCAAAGAGAAGGAAATTATTTATCCTCCCCAGGAAGCTATTAGGAATGCCTTCAGAGAGTAGGTTAAGCCAGACTCCTCTTCAAGTTGTTTGAAGGCAGTAGTAACTTAGAAGTGAAATTTTGATTCTGTGCTATCATTAAACCTTTGAAGAAGGGTTTTCTGAATGACTGACTGAGGTTGATGGAATATTTATTTTTGAAGTTTTATTTTAAACGTTAGGATTGGAGAAGTGTTTGCTGTTTCTAGTCATTATTCCTTTTTGCATACAAAACCATCCTTGTGGGATTATTCTGGAAGTATGTTCTTTAGAATTTCCTTTAGGGCTGGTTTTGAAGATAAATGCCATCAGTGTATCTAAAAATCTCTGGCTGTCTTCACAGTCTTTCTTTTCTTTGTCTTCGATGTTCTGCAGTCATACTGCTATATGTCTATACATGGTTAACTTTTTGTTTATTCTGCTTGAGATGCTTTACTCCTAGATCTGTGTATTAATATATTTCATGCTTTCTGTAAAATTTGCTACGATTGTCTCTTTAAATGTTGCCTCTCTTCCATTTTTCTACTGTTTCCATCTAAGCCTTTAAATCAGACATGTTAGACATTCGTATTATATCCTCCACGTCTCTTAATAGCTCTTTTATATTTTCCAACTCTCTTTGCTTCATTCTGGGTAAGTTCTGCATATACATCTTTCAACTTTTTTTTACATTTGTTGTGTCTGAACTACTATTTAAGTCTTCAACAACTGAGTGTTTGAATAATTATAGTTCTTCTTTCCAGAAATTTCATCTTTTTTCAAGTCTATTCATTCTTTCAACAAATATTGTGTATTTTTAATGTGACTTGCAATGTACTAGTTAACAAAGCCACAAGTTCCCATCTTTATGTAGTTTACATTTCAGTGTGTATGTAGGGAAACATTAAATTAATAATACCATAATCAATTAATATGTTAATATATAATATGTTCAAAGTGACAAGTCCAATGTGGGAAAGTCTAAGGTAGGATAAGGGACATTAAGAGTTTGAGAGCCAGGGGTGGGCTATAATTTTATGTAAGGTGGTTAGGATGGGACTCATTGAAGTCACATTTGAACAATGACTTGGAGAAAATGAGAAAGTTAGCAATTGTCAAGAGCTCAGCTGAGGAGAGAGCTGAGCTGCCAGGTGTCAGAGTAGCTGATTAAGACAAGCCACAATGAAAGTAACAGTAAAACCTTTAATCACTTACTGTGATAGTAAAGATTGAGCATCGTTAATCTCAAAATACGAAATCAAAAATGCTCCAAAATTCAAAATATTCCAAAACCCAGAGCTTTTCAAGTGCCAGTGTGATGCCACAAATGAAAAATTCCACACCTGACACTTTATTTTTTTCACTTTCTTAACTGTATGTCTTTTTTTTTTTTTAACCTTTAATTACTTACGTGTGAATAAGGGTAAGAAAATGGTTGCTTATTGGTAACACAAATTGTTAGGAATGGTGGTGATGCCACACAGCCACAGATTGTCAACATGGGTGGCTGAGATAGTGACACATAGGCTTTTTGATGGTCCGGTACAAGCTTTGTTTCATGCACAAAATTATTAAAATATTATATAAAACTACTTTTGAGGTGAAACATAAATGAATTTCATGTTTAGACTTAAGTACCATCCCCAAGATATCTCATTATATATATGCAGATATTCCAAAATCCAAAAGAAGTCCAGAATCTGAAACACTTCTGGTACCAAGCATTTCGAATAGGGAACACTCAATCTGTGTAAGCAGAAGGCTGAATCAGAGAAGGCATCAATTACCACCTATTCTGAAATGGCACTGGACAAGTGTCAGGTGGATCAGCACAGACATGCGAATTGTCTCACTGTCTAGGGAACCTTGAGCAAGGTATCCTGCAGTTTTATGGACCTGGGGGATAGAATAAGGCAAAGGGGAGAAGCTAGGAATGGAAATGTATTGAGCACTGAAAGTGGACAATCACTTTTTGTGAAGTGAGTGTACCCTTGTTTTAAAGTGATCATCTGTGTCCCAGTTCTCAGCTCTGACTCTCTGTTTCACCCTGATAAAGAGGTCCTGCAGGGGCTTCTAAGGAAGCCTCTGCCAAAAGGCTCTCATAAAGAGCCTCCAGATGAAGTGCCTGAGCTAGTAATGCAGGCATGGGTAAAAGCTTTGGGGCAGGGTTGCTTGAATCCGTAAGACTGTCATGACTTGGCTGTGCGTCACGTCAGGTTATATTCCTAACCATCTCTTATATCTAGTTCCATTAATTGCCTTTTATGATTGAATAAAACTGTCTTTAACAAACTAAGACACTTAGCTCTAACAACCAGGTTCTGCAACACTGTCCTCAAGTCATGTGGTGATGATCAGGTATCACACATGAGCAGTCTCTGAAATATATGAAGGGATCAGTCTGATCAGGGCCTAAGATGGAGTTGACTTAATAGCTTACAGACAACGCTAGTTCTTCATTCCTGTTCTTTTAGCTCTGTTTCCAGGTTCTTTTGTCCAGTCTTCTTTCTGGTCCCTTGACAGTCTCCTATTCTTTTAGTTTGGTTTCCAAATTCTTCATGTTCAAGTTATTTCTTAAAATGCTGAGCTGCTCCTACTCTAAACTTTGAATACTGCTTTTACTTTTTTATCCTTAATTGATGACCAGATACTAGATTTAATACGTGTTCTGACTTGTTATTTTTGTGCACTTTGACTTCTGCTTAATTACCAAATAATATCCATAACCTAATTTTGATTTTTAGTAACAATATACTCTTGTTTTAAACCTGATCATCTGTGTCCCAATTCTCAGCTCAGGTTTCTTGCTGATTTTTTGACCCTTCTCTGTAAGATCATGACCACATTAAAGTCTCTTTTCTTGCCAGCAGTTCACTTTTCATAGCTCTTCAAATTTGCTGTTCACTGCTTCTTGAATGCACATTGCTGACAAGTGGCAATCCATCTTCAAGTTGAAAGTTTATAACTGTTTAGCTAAGCAACCCAATAATAGAGCAGTGTTGAGTTTTTTTTTTAAGTCTTCTCTGATGGATATATTAAGATGATTTATATATTTATGGTGAAATCTGTTTATTTTTATAAATATATATAATGTATATTTTAGTGTATCCCCTTTTGGCCTGAGGATGCTGCTAGTAA
>PVKP010031733.1:0-26676 GCA_004027715.1 Plecturocebus donacophilus | reverse complement strand
GCAAAAATCTTCAATGAAATACGGGCAAACCAATTGCAACAGCACATCAAAAAGCTTATCCATCACCATCAAGTAGGCTTCATTCTGAGGATGTAATGCCGGTTCAACATACACAAGTCTATCATCATAACCCGCCACATAAGCAGAACCAAAGACAAAAACAACATGATTATCTCAATTGATGCAGAGAAGGCTTTCGATTCAACAGCCTTTATGCTAAAAACTCTCAATAAACTAGGTATCAACAGAATGTATCTCAAAACAATAAAAGCTACTTATGAAAAATCCACAGCCAATATCATACTGAATGGGCAAAAACTGGAAGCATTCCCTTTGAAATCTGTCACTAGACAAGGATGCTCTCTCTCACCACTCCTATTCAATATAGTATTGAAATTTCTAGCCAGAGCAATCAGGCGAGAAAAAATAAATAAAGGGTATTCAATTAGGAAAGGAGGAAGTAAAATTGTCTCTATTTGCAGATGACATGATTGTATATTTAGAAGACCCCATCATCTCAGACCAAAAGCTCCTTAACAGGATAAGCAACTTCAACAAACTCTCAGGATACAAAATCAATGTGCAGAAATCACAAGCATGTCTATACACAAATAACATACTTAAAGAGAGTCAAATCAAGAAAGAACTACCATTCACAATTGCTACAAAGAGAATAAAATATCTAGAAATACAACTAACTAAGGATGTAAAGGACCTCTTCAAGGAGAACTATAAACCACTGCTCAAGGAAGTACAAAGACACAAACAGATGGAAAAACATTCCATGCTTATGGTTAGGAAGAATCAATATTGTGAAAATGGCCATACTATACAAAGTAATTTATAGATTCAATGCTATCCCCATTAAGCTACCTATGACCCTCTTCACAGGACTGGAAAAACCCACCTTAAACTTCATATGGAACCAAAAGAGAGCCCACATAGCCAAGACAATTCTAAGCAAAAAGAACAAAGCTGAAGGCATCACACTACCTGACTTCAAACTATACTACAAGGCTACAGTAATCAAAACAGCATGGTACTGGTGCCAAAACAAAGATATAGACCAATGGAACAGAACAGAGGCTTCAGAGGCAACTCCATACATCTAAAACCATCTGATCTTTGATAAACCTCACAAAAACAAGCAATTGGGGAAAGGATTCCCTGTTTAATAAATGATGTTTGGAAAACTGGCTAGCCATGTGCAGAAAGCAGAAACTTGACCCCTTTCTGACACCTTACACTAAAATTAATTCCAGATGGATTAAAGACTTAAACATAAGGCCTACACCATAAAAACCCTAGAAGAAAACTTAGGCAAAACCATTCAGGACATAGGCATAGGCAAGGACTTCATGACTAAAACACCAAAACCATTGGCAACAAAAGCCAAAATAGACTAATGGGATCTAATTAAACTCCAGAGCTTCTTTACAGCAAAGAAAAACAATCATTAGAGTGAACTGGCAACCAACAGAATGGGAAAACAATTTTTTCAATCTACCCATCTGACAAAGAGTTAATATCCAGAATCTACAAAGAACTAAAACAGATTTACAAGAAAAAAACAAACAAACCCATTCAAAAGTGGGCAAAGGATATGAACAGACACTTTCCAAAAGAAGGCCAACAAACATGAAAAAATGCTCATCATCACTGATCATTAGAGAAATGCAAATCAAAACCATATTGAGATCCCATCTCATGCCAGTTAGAATGGCAATCATTAAAAAATATGGAAACAACAGATGCTGGAGAGGATGTGGAGAAATAGGAACACTTTTATACTGTTGGTGGGAGTGTAAATTAGTTCAACCATTGTGGAAGACAGTGTGGCAATTCCTCAAGGACCTAGAAATAGAAATTCCATTTGACCTAGCAATCCCATTACTGGGTATATATCCAAAGGATTATAAATAACTCTATTATAAAGACACATGCACATGTTATGTTCATTGTGGCACTGTTTACAATAACAAAGACCTGGAACCAACCCAAATGCCCATCAATGATAGACTGGACAAGGAAAATGTGGCACATACACAGCATGGAATACTATGCAGCCATAAAAAATGATGAGTTCATGTCCTTTTTAGGGACATGGATGAACCGGAAACCATCATTCTCAGCAAACTGACACAAGAACAGAAAATCAAACACTGCATGTTCTCACTCATAGGCAGGTGTTGAACAATGAGAACACATGGACACAGAGAAGGGAGCATCACACACTGGGGTCTGTTGGGGGAGAATAGGGGAGGGACAACAGGGAGTATGGAGATTGGAGAGGGAGAGCATGGGGAGAAACGCCAGATATAGGTGACGGGGGGAATGGAGGCAGCAAACCACATTGCCCTATATGTACCTATGCAACATTCCGGCATGTTTTGCACTTGTACCCCAGAATCTAAAATACAATCAAATATATATTTTTTAAAAAGACTCTGTCTCAAAAAGATAAAAATAAAATAAAAATTAAATTTTAATTTTAATTTTAAAATATTTATTATATATAATACAATAAGCATGAACCATAAAGTAAAAAAATTGGTAAATTAGACTTGATCAAAATTAAAACCTGGCTTTCAAAAAACACGGAAGAAACCTAAAAGGGAAGACACAGACTGGTGGAACCCTGAGATGTCGCTCACAATCTGCAGAAATCTGGCCTGCAGACCCTGCCTCAACAACGAATGAATGAATGCACTCTCACGCCATTATGGTGATCAAGTGGGCTAGGGATGGCTGCTTTCAGAGGGCGAAATGCAAGCAATCAACCAAGACCTCTGTCCATCCACACATTTATTCATAACAGAGGTTCTAAGTCAACATACTTATGGATAATTAACATGTTAAAAGAGTGGTTATACGAATGATAAAAGCTTTTGGTTCCAGGCCCAGAGTAAACACTATTAATGGGTAATTCCCCTTTGATTCTCCCCAGAGAGGGTCACCCAGCACAAAATTAACATGAATAAACAGAGTAGAGACAAAGGGATGTGGGGTAAACAGACTTAAACTGGGAAAAACCTCTTATCTTCCCTATCTTCTCCCTAACTTAATGGACCAGCCGGCCACCTTCAACCTGCCCCAATAAAACCTTTCAGCCTTCCAAAAGGTTTGAGACTAATCTATAACTTTTCTCAATATATCTTTAATATTTTGCCAGGCACCCTGATGAATATCAACAGAACCCTTTTATAGCACTTGTGGAGGTACAAGCTTATGGGGAGCCCCTTATAAACTTATATTCCTATGATGGGGAAAAGCCATTTTTCAGTATTTACTCAAGAGAGATGGAGGCAAGAGTGTTCACACAAAGACTTACATTCGATTGTTTATCACAGCTTCATTCACATAGCCAAAAACTCAGAACAACCCAAATGACCATCACCAGATGAATGGGCGAAGAAATTGAGGTGCACATCGGATAGACTACTACAGTGTAATAAAAAGATAACAAACTGTTGATACACCTAAAAACACTGATTAATCTCACAGACATTTTCCTAGGCAAAAAAAGCCAGACTCCAACAAGTCCATAGTGTTTGATGCCACTTACCTAAAATTCAAGAAAAGCCAAAACTAAGCTGCAGAGGTTGCTTGGAGATAGCAGTAGAAGGTTGATCAGAGATCAGCACAAGGGAACTTTCAGAGGAGTTGGAAATGAGAGGAAATGTTCAATATGTTGATTGTGGTGAGTACATGGACATACATGTATTTCAAAAATCATACATATGAACATATAAAAACATGAATTTTACAGTATGCATATGTTATAGATTTAGTTGCATCTCCCTGAAATTCATATACTGAAGTCTTAATCCCCAGAACCTCAGAATGTGACCTAATTTGGAAATAGGGCCACAACATTTTTACTTAGTTAAGATGAGGTCGTACTGGACTTGGGTGGGCCCCTATGGCCGATGTCATGATACAAAGAACACCACGTGAACAGAAAGAGATAGTGCAGAGAGAATTCAAGACGAAGACACAGGGAGAAGAGAGCCATCTACAAGCTCTCAAGAGGGACCAAGCACGTCCTTCCCTCAGCCCTCAGAAGGACCAAACCTGTTGGATGGCAGATCCATTCCAGTCCCCAGACTATGAGAAAGTTTCTATTCCTCAAGTCACCAAGTCTGCAGCCCTCTGTTATGGAACCCTAGCAGACAACTAGGGCATTTTACTCCTTGAGAAAATTGATTAGAAAAACTAAAGACATTCTGTGGAAACTGAAATAATACCTAGCAGCTCTTGATGGCATGTTTAACCCACTTAAATTTTAACGTGTTATGATTGTTGCAAACTCAGTGTCTAACGTCTGGAGAAAGGACCAGGTGTGATGGCTCACACCCTACAATCCCAGGGAGGCGAAGGCAGGTAAATCACTTGAGGTCAGGAGTTCAAGACCAGCCTGGCCAACATGGCGAAAGCTGTCTCTACTAAAAATACAAAAATTAGCCACGTGTGGTGGTGCGTGCTTGTAGTCCCAGCTATTTGGGTGGCGGATGCAAGAGAATCACTTGAACCTGAAAGGCAGTGGTTGCAGTGAGCCGAGATCTCACTACTACACTCCAGCCTGGATAACAGAGTGAGACACCATCTTTAAAAATAATAAAAATAAAAATAAAAAAAGTCTGGACAGAGACATGCATGAGCTAAGAGGCCGGGTGGGGACACAGGTGAACAGGCCCTATCTTAAGGCAATGAGAGCTACAGTCTCGTAAGCATGTTAGCCCAGGTGGTCACACCTTAGAGCCTCTTGAGTGAAGCCAAAACCCCAGCTTCTGAGTGAAATCTGCTAATAATTAAATACCACCAATGAATTGAGGAGGATTTTAATGAGCATTCTGGTTGCACGCTACGAGGGACCGAGAGCAGGATTCTACAGGGTGCTGCCCATCTGCGGCTCTGCTCTAATGGGTGGGCCTGTCATCTGACCCCAGGCAGGTGACCACCACACAGCTTCTTCCCTCCTAGGCAGCTGCTGCACATCCTGAGCACCCATGAGCCATAAGCTGCATGCCTCTAGATTCTGGGTGGGGATGCTGTGTGTGCCGGACACCAAACGCCAATACCACTACAAAGGGCTCTCATTGTCCACTGCTGAGCACCTGGCTGCCCATGGTGCTCTGCTCCTGCAGTGGTGGGGGTCGAGGGGAAGGGGATGGGGTGGGGGTGGGGGAACTTGGCGTGGGTGCATCCTGCCTGCAGACCACAGAGCCAGCCTCAAAGTGTGTGCCCAAGCATCACACAAGCCAGCATTCAAGGAGTCAGGCTCGGTCCAAGCTCAGCACCAACATCCTGTTGAGGTTTTTCATTAGACAAAGTTTCACTGTATCCCGCAGTGATACTCATCTCAGCTCACTGAAGCCACAACCTCCCTGGACTCCTGATCTTCCAACCTCAGCCTCCTGTAGCTGGGACCACAGGCACCTGACACCACAACCTGCTAATTTTTGTATATTTTTTAGAGAACAGTGTCTCTCTATGCTGCCCAGGCTGGTCTCAGAACTCCTGAACTCAACAGATCTGCCTGTCTTGGCCTCCCAAAGCACTCGGATTACAGGCATGAGCCACCACCACCAGCCTGAATTTCCTAATAATGTTTTACCAAGGGACCTGCATGAGCTAGGCCATTCCTGAGCCTGCAGGGGTCCACACAGCCTTCCCGGGTGAGGTGTTGGCTGGCTGGGCCTGTGCACTGGGCTGGACAGGCCCCCAGTGGCTTCCCTGAAACCTCAGCCTCCTCTCAGGCTTCCCTAGGACCTCAGGTCCCCGGGTAGGGTGGTCTCATTCTTTTCTTTTCAGATATGCTCACCACAGGCCTTTTCTTCCCTACTCATAATAGGCAAGACCCCAATCTTAGGGTCAGGGTGGGCCCCCGGCATCCAGGGGCCACATGCTAATCTTCGACAGTGGCTAGGATCTCAGCTCCCAGTGCTGGGGCCTGCAGGTGGCTTAGTAAGAAGGCAGCTCCCTGGCTTCTGGAGGCAGCACCTCCTCAGGCTCGTGATCTGACACTTATAAATCGCAGAGCCGACTGAAGGAACAAAGGTACCGGCTGAGAACGGAGGTGAATGATCTTGGTCCCAGAGGCTGTTACCAGCAGTGGGAAAAAGAGAAGAAACCTCTTACAGTAAAAATGTCCTTACATTTTACAGAAACAAATTCAGAATTACAACAAATCAATTATATGAACTAAAAAAATGAATACCTAATTAACCCAATAACTGTTAATATATACTTCACCAGGAAAGAATAGTATTTAAGCTATTTTATCATTGTGAATATTGTAACATAATGAAATTTAAAATTCCAGACTGTAGTGTAGGAATTTACCCCATGGATATAATCACAACATAATTTCAAGAAAGTTCATTGCAGTATTTAGCATGTGAAAAAAAAAGGAACAAATTAAAACTTCACCATGGAAGATCATGCAGCTTTAAGATTAAAGAAGATCTAAAGGAAAAAGACAGTTTGGTGATGTGATATTTGGCACACACACATGATATACATTTATACACTCCACACACATGCACACACACACAAATTTTGGAAGTCCACACCAGGAACGGCTAACAGTAGTAGATTGGTGAGGGTGACTGGGTTTCTCGGAAGCAGTCTTATTTTCTAGTAAGTACCCTTTACTCCCATTTGGATATGTTCTATGCATGTACAGATGTGATTCTAAAGGTAAAAATGAGGTAACAATGAGATGATAGGTCTGGCAGACTGTTTTGTTTTTGCTGTTTTCCATGAGCACACAGCCAGGATATGTTCCCCTCCCACACTCAGGTGTGGAGAGATTCATGCCATCAACCCCAGCCCCACTCATGACCTGCAGCTGATGCAGGTGACCGAGGTGAGATGGAAGCCATGCACTGATGAGGAAAGAACTTGGATCAATGCTTAGTGGAGAGCCACCTGCTTAACATGAACTCATTGTGGATGTTTTGTGGCTAAGAAACAAGTGTCTGCTGGGGATTTTTGAGATTTCTGTTATACCAGTAAGATCAGCTTAACTAAAATGGAAGTTGTAATTTGAAGTGGGATACTGAAGAATCCCTCACAAACTTAAAATGTATATGGGCCAGGTGCAGTGGCCCACACCTGCAATCCCAGCAATTTGGGAGGCCCAGGAGGGAGAATCACAGGTCAGGAGTTCAAGACAAGCCTGACCAACATGGTAAAATCATGTCTCTACTAAAAATACAAAAATTAGCTTGAAGTGGTGGTGGGCATCTGTGATCCCAGCTACTGAGGAGGCTGAGGCCAGAGAATCACTTAAACATGGGAGGCAGAGGTTGCAGTGAGCTGAGATCACGCCACTGCACTCCAGCCTGGTTGACAGAGTGAGACTCCATCTTCAAAAAAAAAAAAAAAAAAAAGTATATGGCATTGGCTTGCTGGCAGAGTGGAATAAGGAGCCCCGTGGATTGCAGCAGCAAGGCATTTGGCTATAATGCTCACTTGGAAGGCAGGTCCCATGGCTGGGGAGCCTGTGGCTCCGGAGGAAGTGTGGAAGTTAGAGTACATTGCTTTTACTTTCTGCCTTCAGCAAGTATTCTAAGGAAGACATGAGCTCTGGAAAGAGCTCTGCTGACATGTTTGCAAGTAGATATTAAGGGGAATGTTTCAAAAAGTTGGGAATCCAAACATTTTAGAAAAATCTGATATGTTCTACACAACCGATAATAATGGATAAGATTGAGAGAGGTTTGTGAAGACATTTGCCCCTTCAACTCAACTCAAAGGCAGAGATCAGGTGAGTGCAGCTTCCATCCACATTCTTTGGTTCTGATAGACTCATGGTTCAGAGAGCAGAACAGTCATGAAGAAGTAAAACAAAATGAAACAAGAAATCTGGCTTGAGAATATGTCTAGGAAATAATTTTCACTATGTTTAGAGGCACACAGAACTGATTAGAGACAAATACATCAAAAACTTACTAAGTTTTTGTAAGATCTACATTGTCTAAGACATCATGAATTCAGTCTGAAACCAGTTTTGAATGTTGGTACCTTAAAACAATTTTATTAGGATTACTTTGTCCCTATTTCCTCATTTGATACTGCAAAGGATTGAGGGGGATGCAAATAACTTCCCTTTGTAATTCATAAGTTGCTGGGCTGCAGGGAGACCCCCCGACCCCAGACCTGATGGAGAGCACTGCACACCTCTTCCTTCCTTTCACTAGTTGCAATAATGGGTTAACCCATAGAAAACTCTTTTTCCTAAAAATAAATAACATTCACTCCATCTTCAAGGGTAGAATGGACATGTAATAACCAGGGAGGTAGATTACATTAGCTGCTCAACTAACCCATCTTCTCTTTCTCCTTGGACTTGGACTAGACCACATTTCAGTTAGGATTTTCTAAAATATTTGAATCCACCTTTGCGGTTAGGAGCTGTGGGGTTAGTGCTTACCAATAGAATGCAAGCAGCATGATCTCACAAACTTTAAGGCTGGTTCCTAGGAAACCACCACACTGACACTCTGTGTTGTGTCACCTGCTACATCTCCATGCCAATGAGCACAGAGCCCTTGGAAGTGGTATGGAGCATCAGGGCAGAAGGAGCCCCCCTGGGTGGAGGTGAGCTGCCTGCCTGTCATCAGCACCTGCTTGGGACATGAGGGCAACAAATTAACTTGTATGGCATTCAACCACTGAGTGTAGGGGTAGATATGTTATAGCAGCTTATGCTAGCTTAGCTGATAGCAACACACAGATTCTGATAAAGGAGAAATGAGTAAGATATGGAACGGTGTGCGTATGTGATTCCATCTTATAATTTTAAAAACATATAGCAGATGGTCCCCAACTTATGGCACTTCAACTTAAGGATTTTTCTACTTCTCTATGATGCAAAAGCCATACACATTCAGTAGGAACTCTGCTTCAAGTATCCCTCCAACCATTCTGTTTTTCACTTTTGGTACAGGATTCAGGAAATTACATGAGATACTTAACACTTAACTATAAAGCAGACTTCCTGTTAGGTGATTTTGCCCAATGGTAACGTCAGTGTTCTCAGCATGGTTCAGGGAGGCTAGGCTTGGCTGCGATGTTTAGTAAGTTAGGCATTTTACATGTATTTTCGACGTGATATTTTCAACTTATGACAAGTTTATTAGGTGATAGCTCAACTATAAATTGAGATGCATCTCTATTTGTATATTCACTGCTGAGACAAAACTAATAGAAATAAAGAAATTAGAAGAAAAGTACTCCAGAGAACATAAAATTAACTATGACGATGGTCCCATCTGGCACTGAGTCAAAAATAGAGTTTCTTGGGAGGATAAATGAAGAGATAATAGCACAGAGATCTTTGGGTGAGTGAATTCAGGGGAGACCCGAACCGTAGGCACCAACGTGGTTGACATAAGATGCCCACAGGGATTACTCTCAGCAGAAAGATGCGGAGTGGCCCTCCATGACATCTTGGTCCCACAAGCTGGCAAGCAGTGAATGAAAAGGATGGCCGCCCTGGGGACTGTCTCAAATAACCAGCATCACAAATGTTACGTTTTGTAAGATCAGGGATCACTGACATTGCGGTTTCGAGAACTCTGAAATTGGCCTGACTTTTACGTTTTCATCCCAATAATGGTGGAAGATAGATACAGGTGTGCTTCTAGTTAAATAGAAGTTAAATAGTGAGAACTATGTAAGCCAATCAAAATAAGATGCCTGACGGTTTTTAACAAAGTGCAGCACACAGTTCTGTCATTACGTCGGCATTACAAATGCTGTCATTGCAAATGCACGTTGATGGTCGATGAAAAGAAACCGCTTTTAAGTCTCAACAATGCGATCAGAGGGAGAAGCGCTTCTTCCTTGGGGGCGGGTGTGTGATTTGAGGACTGTCTTCTCTCTTCCTCTCCTTTCCTTGACATGCTTGTAAAGGGCTGTTTTCTGGTTTCAGTATCTGTCAAGTTATAAAACAGATATTTGAGGGAAATGCGTCAAAAGCAGCCGTGCATGCAAGGCAAATGCTCCTTCCTCTTCTCCTGCCTCAGATACTCTTGAATCCTGATGTCATCTTCCAATTAACCCTAGCTGTTTATTGGGACTCCAGCACGAATTGGAGCTGTCAGTCCCCTCCTATCCCCAGCAGTCAGCCTATTCAGCAGCTGTCATCGGCCTCCCTGCCATTTTCTGAGAGCAGGGGGTAGAGTGCCACAGCGTGCCGTGACTGACCCTTTCAGAGGCCTCTTTACCTGGACACAGAGACAGGGGACGTGTCCTCCATTTCTCATTCATCAAGACAAGCGTCAACACAGAGAGATAGCCTGTCAAGCTAAGGAAGCTTGCTGGCTCCTCTTACCTTGTGGAGGGTGCACAGCCACTCAAATCAGCACAGAACACTCTTACAGACCAGCCACGTGAACACGATTGTATGCTGTGTTTGTCCTCGTTGCATTCATGAATCAATTCCACATTGATTAACACTGAATTGTCTTCGAATATTCTGTGTGCCTGGCTGTTGGGGAGTTAGCAGCTTCTAAGGAGAAGGGACCGCATATCTTGGCTTTCCTGGTGGTGGGCATTTCAAGGCAGGCAGAGTGCTTTGGTGGAAAGAACATGGACTGGGGCTAGACAGACCTGGGTTGGCACCTCGTTTTAGAAAGTTTTCTGTGCTCGCTGGACCTCAGTTTTCTTATCCATAAAGTAGGAACAATACCATCTAACTCTCAGTGTTAATGTGAAGACGAAATGAGTCAATGAGTGAGATAGCCCCCCATCCCCGCATATAGCTTAGGGAGTTGTCCCTCACCAGGCGCTCTTACTGTTTTAGATCACAGCTTCTTCTGGTTGTTTGATGGGGCAGGTTGCATGCATAATACTCGGAGATCTCATGCCAGGTAACAGCTCAGAGGACCACTTCTGTTCTAGTATGCATTTTTTATCATATTTTTTTATCAGATTGACAGTGAACGCCATTCTCTATCACTATATGACTCCCAGATTTACTTGTGCAAGAGGATAACCTGGGAACGTTTTTAAAAAGTAAAATGCCCCATCCCTAGAGATTCTGGTTCAGGAAGTCCAGAGTGGGTAATGGGCATAAATCCTCCATTAGAGAGTCCCAAGTTGGGGGGTGGATTCATAGGTCTATGGCTCTGACTCCAGGACAGCAGTCACTGTGGGGCTTTCAGGATCCCCCTTCCCTTCAGTGCAGGCCCAAGAGCCAGGCATTGGGGTGTGAGTGAGTGGGGTGTGAAGGGTGGTGTGTCAAGGTGCAGAAAATGGAGAAGAATGGAAGCCACGCCTCCCCAGTGTGGATACTACTTAGGGCATGGCACACACAATCCCATCTCACACATCCAAGCACAGTGCAATTGAGAAGCACAAGAGTCTTTTTCTTGTAAATTATCCCTACCTAGCATTACCTAAACTGATTCTATTCCACCTGGGTCTCTCCCATCCAGCTCTTCCTCTGTCTCTTCTCTGGGATGACTTCAATGCATGCCCCAGCCTCTCTCCCTCAGGGCGTGGGTCACACACCCCATTTAAGCTCTCTCGGGGACATGGGAGGCATGCATGCCCAGTTCCCCTCCTTCCAGGTTCTTGGGCTCATAAGCATCCTCTCTAATTCAGGGCTGTGGCAACCAGTCATCTGCTCCCTGCTTCTGTAATTTGTTGTTTAAATAATGTTCTAGGCCGGGCGCGGTGGCTCACGTGGAATTTTTTCACTCACCATAATTTCCGAGAGATCCATTCAGCTGTTGCAAGAGTTTGTTCCTTTGTACTGGTGAGTAGCATCCCATGGTATGTATGTAATAGTATTTTTACATCATTCACATCTAGGTAGTTTCCAGTTTTACTTGTAAAAGTTTTAGACTTTTACAAGTAAAGCTGCCACAAACATTCATGTACAGATTATTGTGTGATCATAAGTTTTCATTTCTCTGGGATAAATGCCCAGGAGTGCAATTGTGGGGTCACATGTTGCATGTTTGGGTTTTTACGACACTATTTTCCAGACGATATTCCAGAGTGGCTGTACCATTTTACATTCCCACCAGCAGTGTATGAGAGATCCCGTTTCTCACATTTCTCATCAGCATATGCTGCTGTTACCTATTTTAAATGTTATCCATTCTGATAGGTGCATCACAATATTTCATTGTGCTCCTAATTTGCACTTCCCTAATAGCTAATGATGTTGAACATAGTTTCATGTGCTTATTTGCCATCTGTATATCATCTCTCATAAAGTATCTGTTCATGTATTTTGCCCATTTTCTAATTGGACTGTTTGTTCCATTACTGTTGAGTTTTAAAAGTTCTTTGTACATTCCAAAGACGAGTCCTTTGTCAGATATGTGATTTGCAAATATTTTCTCCCAGTCAGTAACTTGTATTTTTATTCTCTTATCAGGCTCTTCCACAGTGCAAACATTTTTAATTTTGAAAAATTTCAGTTTATTACTTTTTTCTTTTAGGAGTTGAGTTTTTGGTGTCAAGGCTAAGAATTCTATATTATTGTATCTATATTCTTTTTGAGCATATTCTGTGGACAGTTTTGTTAGTGGTTGCTCTATGTATTCCATTATATACATAACTTATTACAGTCTACTGGGTCTTCATCTTATACTTTAAGTATAGAAACTATACCTCCCTTTATATTGTTTTACTCTCATTTGTTTATAATATCATTACTTTAAACATTTACATATAATAGGCATACATCAGGCAGTTCTAAAATTTTTGTATCAAGCATCATTTAGAAATTATGAGAGACTAAGTCTGGGTTATTTACCAATTTTGGTTTACCACATCCTTTTTCCCTTCCTGACATTCTGAACATTCTTCCTTTTGCTTTCTTTCCATTTAATGAACCCCCGTTAGCCATTCTTTTAGGGGAGGTCTTCTAGTGACAGATTCTCAGTTCGCCAATATCTGAAAGTCCTGATTTCCCCTGTTTCTGAAGGATGTTCTCACTGGCTATAGGACTCCAAGCTGATGACTTTTTCTTTCTTCTTTTTTTTTTTTTTTCTCTTTTCAGACAGGGTCTTGCTCAGTCACCCAGACTGGAGTGCAGTGGGGCAATCTTGGCTAACTGCAGCCTCTGTCTCGCAGAGCTCAAGCAATCCTCTCTCTTCAGCCTCCTCAGTAGCTGGGACGACAGGTGTCTACTACCATGCTCAGCTGATTATTTTGCAATTTTTTTAGAGATGAGGTTTCTCCACTGATAGTTTTTCTCTTTCAGCTCTTCTGGCCCCTGTAGTTTTTAGGAGAGTTACTGCCATTCACAGATTTTCTTCCTACAGACAAGATCTTGTTTCTCCCTTGCTGCTTTCATGTATTTTTACTTTAGTTTTCGTAAGTTTTAGCTACTGTGTTTTCATGTGGATTCCTTTGGGTTTATTCTGTTTGAGTTTTACTCACCTTCTTCAATCAATAGGTTTATGTATTTTACCAAACTTGAGAAGTTTTCAGCCATTATTTCATCAAGTACATTTCCAGCCCCCTCTTGTTCTCCTCCCTCCAGGGTCCCAAGGTTGGATCTTCTGTCATAGCCCCACGAGGCCCTGAGGCTCTGTTTATTTTCTCTTTCTATTGTTTCTCCATGTTTCACATTAGGAATTTCTATTTTTCTTTCTTCCATTGCACAGATCTTTCCTCTGTCCTCTTTATTCTGTGCTGAGCTTAACCAGTGAGGTCTGTTTTTTAATTTCTGTTACCGTACTTTTCAGTCATAAGAAGATTTTCATGTGGTTCTTTTTAATCTCTATGTCTCTTCTGAGACTTTTTTTTTCCCATTTCTTGCAAGCATTTTCATCGCTCCTCGTTGGACTGACTTTTCTGCTGGCTAGGTAAAGTCTGTGTGTGGTCTTCCAAGTACCACTGGCATCACGGCACTGGTGTCCATTGATTCCCACTCGTCATTTAGTTTGAAATCTTCCCCATTCTCAGTGTGACGTATGATTTTCATTTGAAACCTGAATATTGTGAGAGTGAGTTGATAAGACTCTGGGTGTTGTTTAAATCCCCATTTTAGCCGCCTTTCTCACATACTACTCCCCCAGGGGAGTGAATGGGCTGCCACATTGTTTCAGGGGAGGGGAGGGGAGATGTCAAAGTCCCCCATTCCCCTCTGTTGGTACCTGAGCAGGGAGGAGTTCGCACACACTGCTGGCCCGCTTCTCCCAGCCGGTAGGAATGGAAGTGTCCCATCGCTGCTCCTGTGCCACCTTCAGCCTTGTCAGTGCTGGGTGGAGGGGACACCTGACCCTCTCGTCAGTCTCCTCCAACACCCCAGAGTCAAAGGGCACCTTGTTAGCCAGGTGGGGTATAAACTGAGATTCCCCACTGAGATTCTGCTGGCATGGGTGAGAAGGGGGCTTCCAGTTTTTCTGCGGTGTTTCACTGGGAGTTTTGTCTGGCTAAGCTGCCCCTTTTCTGGTCCCTTTTGGCTAGAGAGGGTAAGCTTTTGAGGGGGCTTTTTAGTTTGTTCTCATTGGCTTCTCAGGCGGCCTATCCCCTTCCAAGTCTGGGTTATAAGAGGCAAACAGGAAACACAGGGATCTCACTGCCCTCTCTTTCCTGGTGTCCTGAGCACTCTAGCCAGCCTGCCTTCTTCTTACGCTGGTTTTGTACACCATGCCCAAGGCCTTTAGTTGTACTGAGAGGGAATACTAGGGGAAACTCTGTCTACTTCATCTTCCCAAGGGTAGAAGTCCAGAAAAAAAAGCAGCAAACATCATTTTAATGGGATAAAAGCCCATATGGGAAAATCAGTCATCAATAAACAAGTGGTTAAGCTGAGAAAGGAAATAACAATATCAGCAAAATCTGATAATTTACTGTGGGCTGGTGGTCACTGGGAAGGAAGTCCAGCTGTTGTGTGAGCACACACGTGCTTCAGGGAGAGCCGTGGATTTGCAGCAGGTCTGGCCTGTTGCTTTTGTAAGGGTGGGAACTGGAAGGCTCAATGCAGAGTAGGATGAAAACAGAGTCACTTATTTCCTGATTGGCTCCATTTTATATACTAATAAGAGTGATATTCTGTTTAGGAAAGGTCATCCGAATCTGGGAGACAAGATCAAGTTCTGGGAAGGGGAGAATGTCATTCTTCCTTTCCAGAATCAACAGAGGGGGAAGGCCTCCCAGCCCAAACTTGGGCTCAAGCACGTAAAGTAACTAGCATTAATGATTACGGCACCACAGCATATAATCTTTGAGAAGTGGCAGATAATTTGGCCAACCGAGAAATCCTTAGGGCCAAAATAGTTATCCCATCTTTAACCAAGCTAGTAGAGGAGAGAACTTTGAAGTGCAGACTAGCAGGTCCTCCAACCCAGGGACAGCTTAATGCAGATCATTAAGCAGCTTATTTTGAGTAATTAGAATAAAAATAAATAGCCATCATTCAGAAATGTCATGTGCATACCTAGAACAGACCAGACTCAACCTATCTCTTTGATGTTTTCATGATTAATTTTTAAATTGACTGAATTAATATATCTCCATAGTGCTATGAATATTAACTTGTTCAATCTTTTTAACAACCCTAATGGGTAGGTACTATGATTATTTCATCTTTCAATTGAAAGAACTGAGATACAGATGACCTAAGTAATTTGCCCAAGGTCACATGGGCAGCCAGTCACAGAGCCAGAAGTTAAAACCAGGCAATTTGGTTCCAGAGTCCAAATTCTTAACTTTAACAAACCTGACCTCAAGACAGCAAACCACAAAGGTCACAATATCTCTGGAAAGCAGGAAGACATCTAACTGAGTCAAATGATGAATTTAAGGCAGAATGCAACTAGCATTTGCTGAATATCTATTGTGGGCCAGGAATGCTGCCAGGCCTGGGAACATAGCTGTGAACAACCCAGGAACATCAACCCTAGACCAAGGGAAGATGCAGATGAGGAAATGGCCACAACCATATCGTGTAAGTGCACCAGCCCTGATGGTAAAGGCAGGCGAGCCCAGGGAGAGCCTGCTGGGAAAGACGTCTCAGCTTCTGTTTTGACCAGCTGAACTTTACGCTCAACCAAACAGAGCATGGATTTAAAGATTACACCTAGGGACAAAGAGTGCAGGAACATTCGTTGCTCCCTGAATCTCCTGACTAAGCAGAGCCTGAAAATAATTCAAGAGGCAACCAAGGAGAACCAAAAAAGATGATAAGAAGGGCTGGGCACCATGGCTCACACCTGTAATCCCAGCACTTCGGGAGGCCAAGATGAGCAGATCACGAGGTCAGGAGTTCCAGACAGGCCTGGGCAACACGGTGAAATCCTGTCTCTACTGAAAATACAAAAATGAGCCAGGCGTGGTGGTGGGCACCTATAATCCCAGCAACTTGGGAGGCTGAGGCAGGAGAATCGCTTGAACCCAGGAGGCAGAGGTTGCTGTGAGCTGAGATTGCGCCACTGCACTCCAGCCTGGGCAACAAGAGTGAGACTCTGTCTCGAAAAAAAAGAAAAAGATAAAGATAAGAAGGAGGTAAGCTGGTTCAGAGGAGCAGCACGGTGGCGGCATGCCTGACATCCTCCAAGTCCATCTAAGAAGTTTCCTCAGAACCAGCATTTTTCTGTCCTGATCTAGCAACAGAAGGCAGTCCAGCTAGATTCATCCCCACTCAGGATCAAAGAGTAATGCATCCGACAACATGAGATGAACCCATCATCACTATTAAAGAGTATCAGTTGGGCTGACCCCTGGGCAGCCAAGGGTCATCAGTGGGGGGAATCCCACCAAACTCCCTAACCAAGAGAGGCTTAGCCACTCAGGCTGGGGAAACCGCATCTTCTGTTGTAGGCAGCATCAGAAAAGTCCAGTGGTTCCCAATAAATCAGGTAAACCAAAACAATATTGCAAAGACTTAAAAAATTAAATTACCATTGTAACCTCAGCCCACAAAGGCAGTTCAAGACCTGAATGCTAAACCTAAACAGAATGATCGCCTGTTAAAACAAAAGATTTCAATAATTCCTTAGTCTCCTAACATAACAGATAAAATATCCATGATACAATAAAAAATGACCCACCATGCCAAGACCCATGAAAATCACAACTCGAATGAGCAAAGATAATCAACTGAGTCCAACATCAAGATGAAACAGATGTTAAAATTATCTGACAAGAGTTTTAAAGCAGCCATTTAAAAATGCATAATCAATTACAAATTCTCTTGAAACAAATAAAAAATATAAAATGTTGGCAGAGAAATAGAAGCTATTAAAAAGAAACAAATGGGAATTATTACCTAAAAATCAAGTAACAAATTTTTTAAATCAGTATATTTATTCAAAAGTCAAGTGGAAATGAAAGAGTATGAACTCAACTAACTTGAGGATAAATCAGCAGACTTTACCCAATCTAAGCAACAGAGAGAAAATAGATGGAAGAAAACTAAACAGAGCCTCAGGCATGTATGAGAGAATAACAGCAGCAACATAAATCCAACATTCATATCACTGAAGTTCCAGAAAGAGAGGATAAAGAGGATGAAGATGAAATCGTGTTTGAAGAAATAGTGGTCAAAAAATTCCAGAATTTAGTAGAAGTCTCAATTCTACAGCTCCAAGAAGCTGAGTGAATTCAGATGTACTGAATTGGTGATTGAGGAAATATGGCTGAAAACCTCCCAAATTCGGCAAAATGCTCAAGCCTGCAACTCCAATAAGCTGAACCCAAAACAGGATAAATCCCAACACATCCATGCCAAGATACATCAAAACAGAACTTTTGAAAACTAAACACACTGATAAATCTTTAAAGCAGCCAGAGAAAAACAACACATTACCTACAAAAGAATAACAATGTAAATGACAGATTTCTTATCTAACCTTGACGGCCAGAAGAACACAACATTATTTAAGTCCTAAAAAAGAAAAAAATTATCAACTAAAAATTTCATATCCATCAAAACTCTCCTTTAGGAACAAAGAGGAAATTAAAACACCCTCAGATGAAGAAAAGCTAAAGAATTTTTAGTTTTCATACATGCCCTTGAAGATTGGCTAAAGAGAGTCCTTCAGATAGAAAGAAAATGACAAATGAAAGAATCTTAGAGCATCAGGGAAGAAAAGGAGCACAGAATAATCATAAATGTGGGTAAAAATATTAGACTATTCTTTTACTCATTAATTTTATACATTATATTTGATAATTGAATAAAAGTCATAGCATCATTAAATATTCAGGGCAATAAACACTGGTGAAGGCCTAAGGACTTAAATGGAAGTCAAGTCTCAACATTTCACTCAAAGCAGTAAAATGTTGAAACCAGTGGACTGTTGGGTCACAAATGTAATAATGAGAGCAGCAACTATAAAAACTAGTTTTAAAACTACAATTACAGTTCAGTATTTAAACACCCCCCTTCCCCACCTCTTAGGAACATATAGAACGATTTTATAAAGGAAATCAGCAAGGAATTTAACAACCATAAAGCAACAAGACATAATTGATATCTATAGAAAACTCCAAGCAACAACAGGAGAATGCATATTCTTTTCAAATGTCCACAAAATGTTAAACAAGATAGACTGTGGACTGAACTATAAATGAATCTTTTAAAAATGTGTAGAATTTAAATTCTATACAGTATCTTCTCTGACCACAGTAGAATTAAACTAGAATTTAATAACAGAAAGACAAAAGGAAAATCTCTAAACATATAGAAATTTTAAAACACACTTCTAAATAGCCTCTGTGTCAAACTGAAAGTCTGAAAGGAAATTTTTTGATATTTAGACACAAATAAAAACAAAAATACAACACATCAGACATCAGCAAAAATAGTAAAGAAAGGACTTCCACAAGTTCTGTCCTTTTTAAAAGCAATGAGAACATTCACCAAAACAGTAAGTTTTTCAGAACTCTAGATATTAAGCAAAGGCTTTCAGCAATCCTGGCTATTAATTTAAGAAAAACTGCTGAATCTCTGTAAGAATAGTGTGCTTTGTGGCATTTAACATGTCCATTTCCCGTTCTCCTCTCTCTAGTTCTGCAGGAGGCTTGAAAACTAAAATTCTGCAATCACATCTCAGAACCTAAAGTACAATTTGAAAAAAAAAAAAAAACCAAAACCAAAAAAAGACAGCAGTTTGGCAGCAACTGGAGGAAGCAGAATGTGGTCAGAGATCCTTCAAAGCCTCTTTCTCAAAGAATTGTCATTATTTGACTAGTCCGTTCATTTCCCAAAAGATTCTCCATGCAAGGCTGTCTTTTTGTGACCTGATTCAGAGCAGTCTTTTTTCATTGTCCAGAGAAAAAAGCCTTTTCCCAGGAGCATTTGTTGAAGCCATTCATAGTCAATTTTTTAACTTTGTGACTGCGTAAAGAAATGAATAACAGTTGAGGCTAATAATAGGCTAACCAAATGCTTAAAAGGAAAAGTGGAGCAATGAGATGTATCTAGAGACTCTATAAAGCTATGACATTTCTGGGAATCAGAAAGTTCTATTCGCATATATAAGGCTATGTGTAGGCTCAAGAAACACCTGAGTAGGCCCTACGGCCTTTTTACTTCTATAGTTTGTATTTCTGTACTTCTGCTTAAGCAGGAAGTGGGAAGTAAAGGGTAAGGCAGGGTTGTCAAATGTCTGGTTGAATGCTAAAGGTGTGCCCAATATACAGAGAGAGCTCCTCAGCAAAGAATGGAGACTTATTGATACCATACATTTAAGGAAATTTCTGTCCAATCTTTAGTTAACCATTAAGCTAAGCAAGCAGAAATTTCAATGGTCACTGATATGGTTTGGCTGTGTCCCCACCCAAATCGCATTTTGAATTATAGTTTCCATAATCCACACACGTCATGGATGGGACCCAGTGGGAGGTAATTAAATCATGGGGGCAGTTACCTTCATATGGAATAGTGAGAAAGTTCTCTCAAGATCTGATGGTTTTATAAGGGTCTTTTCCCTTTTGTTTGGCACTTCTCTTTGCTCTTGCCATGTGAAGAATGATGTGTTTGCTTCACCTTCCACCATGATTGTAATTTTCCTGAGGCCTCCCAAGCTACACTGAACAGTGCATCAATTAAAATTCTTTCATTTACAAACTACTCAGTCTTGGATATGTCTTTACTACTAGCATGAGAACAGACTAATACAGTCACACATGGCAAAGAATGCAGACTAAACAGAATTAGACACTAAACAAACAACAGACAAAAACCTAAACAAACGCTGGGAGTGGGGAAGAATCTGATTTTCACAATTGCCAAATATATTGCTATAAATCTCCAGTTTCGAAAAAGAAGTTACAAAATGCAAAGAAAAAAGAAAGTATGATCTATTCACAGAGTAAAAAACAACCATTAGCAACTTGCTGGTGAGTAAGCCCTCGTATTGAACACAGTAAAACAAAAAATTAAGCTCAGCTGTTTTACATATGCTCTAAGAATAAATGAAACCATGCCTTTAAAAAGTGTTAAAGTCTATGAAAATGATATCTTACCAACTACAGAATAACAATAAAGAGATAGAAATTTTCTAGTAAAGAATCACACACATATTCTGAAGTTGATAGGTATAAGAACTGAAATTAAAAGTTCCCTAGAGATGATAAACAGCTGATTTGAGGCAGAAGAAAGAATCTAGGAATTTATCAATTGAGATTAGGTCAATTGAGATTACACAATCTGGGGAAGAGAAAGAAAAAAAATGAACAGAAAAAAAGATTAACAGAGCCTCAAAAACCTGTGAGACACCGGCAAATCAATATATGCATAATGGGAGTAACGAAAGAGGAGAAAAAAAGGGAATAGGGAAGAGAGAATATTTGAAGAAATAGCCAAATTTTAATGAAAAATGTCAATCCAAGAAATTCAATAATTTCAAGTAAGATAACTTAAGAAATCCATACCTATTTACTATTTACATTATAATTATACTGGGGGAAGTCAAAGACAGAGACATTCTTAAAATCCACAAGAGAAAAGTAACTTTTCATTTAAAAATATAGATGCCCAGAAGCATTGAAAGAGATGGTCAATGTATCAGAGAAAAAGACTGTCAAGATTACCATGTGCAAAAAAAAATCCTTCAGAAATGAAGGAAAAATTAAAACATTCCAGTATAAACAAAAACTCAGATAATTCAGCAATGGCAAACCCTTTGCATAACAAATACAAAGGGAGTTCCTCAGGATGCAATGAAAGAATATTCATTGGAAACTCAAACCTAGATAAATAAAAGAGCACCAGTAAAAGTAACTCCGTATATATAAATAAGAGTATAAATTTATTTTTAAATTCCTTTTTTCTCTAGTAATGTGAGATACATGCACACCTCAGTGAATATACTATTTAGCATATTAGTATATTAGTATTTACCATTGAATTGTTTGCTTAAAGTGGGTGAATTCTATATGTGACTTAAATCTCAATAAAGCTGTTTTTAAAATCACATAAAGTAAAAATTATACTACTGTGTTGAGGAGCTCATAATATAAATATGTGATTTATGTGACATTAATAATACCATGAAGAGGAAAATAGAGATAAATTGGAGTAAATTTTCTATATGATATTGAAATCAAGATATCATTAATCAAAACTCGAAAGTTTTAAACTAAGACAATAGTTGTAATGTCATCAGGAAGTCATGAAGAAAATAACACAAAAATATACTAGTAATTAAAGTGGCATAATAGAAAAATTCTACTTAACACAATAGCAGGGCGTATTAAAGAAATAGAAGAACAAAGATATAGAACATATAGAAAACAAAAACCAAAAGGGCAGGTATAAATTCTATTGTATCTGTACTCACATAAATGCAAATGAATTAAACATTCCAATCAAAAACACAGATTGATAGCATGAATAAAAAACATAATTTAACAATGTGCCATCTATAAAAGCCAATCTTTAGAGTCAATGACACAAATAGTTTTGCACCCAAAAATAGCAGAGTACACATCCTGTTCAATTGCAAATGGAACATTTGACAGAATAGAAAACTGCAAAGCTACTAAAAACAACCCTCAATATATTTTAAAAGATGAATTAAATGAAGTTTGTTTTTCAACCAAACTTAGAAATTAGTAACAGAAAACTTAGGAAGCTCACAAGTGTATGAAAATTAAACAAGACACTGCTAAGTAACCAATTGTTCAAAGAAGAAATCAGAAGAGAAATTAAACAACACTTAAAATGAATGAAAACAAAAACACCAGATATGAAATCTTATCAGGTTCATCTAAGGCAGTGCATGGAGGAAATTTATAGCTATAAACTTCAATATGAAAAAAAAAAGAAGAGCAAACTAAATCCAAAGTAAATAAAAGGAAGGAAATAGAAAAAAATAATTAAGTAAATGTAGATATAAATCAGAGAATATAAAACAATAAAGAAAATGAACAAAATCAAATTTTATTCTTTAAAAAGATCAATTAATTGACTAAACTTTAATTACGTTTTCTGAGGAAAAAAAAAACAAAAGACTCAAATTAGTAAATCTGAAATGAAAGAGGAGCTGCCACTACTTTACATAATTAAAAATGACTACAAGCAAATACTACGAACAACTATATGCCGTTGTATTAGAACGCCTAGATCAAATGTTTAAGTTTTTAGAAAGATAAATTATTAAAATTCATTTAAGAAGCAAAGAAGCTCAATAACCCTGCAACAAGTCAAGAAACTGAATTTCTATCTTTCCCCAAAGAAAAGCATAGGCTCAGATGGCCTCACTGAAAAATTCTAGAAAACACCTGTGCAATAACTAATACCAAGTCTTCATAAATGCTTCCACAAAATAGGACAGAACACATCCTGATTCATTCTATGAGGCCATTATTAGGCTAATACCAAAACTAGACAAAGATAGCACAAGAAAATAAAACTACAAACCAAAATCTCAATGAATATAAACTCAAAAGTCCTCACAAAATCCCTCAAATAGTACATCAAAACCAGCAGCATATAAAAAGTAATACACCTTGACAGACGTGAGGTTTTTTTCCAAGAATATATTTGATTTATCATCAAGATATTAATTTAGTAAACCATATATATAAAGTACAAAACAAAAACTTCACAGTCATCTGAAGGCATGCCAAAAAAAAAAAAAAAAAAAAGATGTTTGATGAAATCCAACACTCTTCCATGACAAGAACATTCGACAAATTAGGATTAGAAAATAACTTCCTCACACTTATAATGGACATCTCTGAAAATGCACAGGTAACATATACTTATTGATTTAGGAGCAAATATTTCCTCTAAGTTCAGGTACAAGACATGGACACCTACTCTCACCACTTCTGTATTCAACATCGTACTGGTGGTTCAGGAATAAAGACATCAATACTGGGAAAAAAAATAAAACTATCTTTATTCACAGATGACATCATCTTATATATAAAATGTCTTATAGAATACAACAAAAATCATTAGGACTAATACATAAATTCAGCAAGACAAAAGAATATAGGATTAATGTATAAATATCAATTGTATTTCTATACATTGACAATGAATAACCTGAAGATTAAATTAACAAAACAATTCCATTTAGAATAGCATTGAAAAGAATAATATACTTAAGTAATTTAAGAAAAAAAGTGTAAAATTTGTGCACTGAAAACTATAAAAGCATTGAAAGAAATTAGTAAAATCTAAATAAATGAAAGATTGTATGTTTATTGATCTGAATACTTAATACTGTTAAGTAGCAATACTTTCAAAATGTATCTACATATTTGACAAAATCCCTAACAAAATCAAAAATCGCTTTTTTTTTCAGAAATTGGCAAACTGATCCTAAAATCTACATAGAAATTCAAGAGATATGAGTAGCCAAAATTCTTACAAAGGAAATGCAAAGCTGAAGAATTCACTCTTTTCAATTTCAAAACTTACACATCTACAGTAATCAAGTAAGATGGTTCAGTTATACAAACAGATATTGAGAAGCCAAAAGTAAATTCAAATATTTATGGTCAATTGGTTTTCCACATGGGCGCCAAGAGTATCGAATGGGGAAAGAATAGTCTTTTCACGAAATAATGCTGAAACAGCTGACTAGCCACATGCAAAAGAATGAAGTTGGATCCTTACCTTGTGCCACACACAAAACTTAACTCAAAGGGAACCTTAGACCTAAACATAGGAACTAAAACTACCGACCCTGAGAAGAAAACATAGAAGTAAATCATGACCTTAAGTTAGGCAATAGTTCCTTAGGTGCAACACTCTAAGCACGAAGAATGAAAGAAGAAATGATAAATTGGTTTCATCAAAATGTAAAACTTTTGGGCTTCACTATCAAGAAAATGTAAAGAAAATCCACAGATGGAGTGTGTTTGCAAGTCGTATAGCTGATATGAGGCTTATATTCAGAATAAGTAAAAAACATTTACAACTCAATGATAAAGACAAATTATCCAATATTAAAATTGGGCAAAGAATTTGAAGACAATTCTGCAAAGAAGATATGCAAGTAGCCACATGAAGAGATACTGAACATTATTCGTCACTAGGGGAATGTAAATCAAAATCACAATGAAGCCAGGATGGCTATAATTGCAAAGACAGACAATAATAAATGTTGGTAAGGACAAAAAGAAATTATTACTCTCACACATTGTCGGATTGTAAAATGTTGCAACCACTTTGAAAAACAGTTAGGCAGGTCCTTAAACTGTTAAACATAAGAGTTGCCATACGACCCAGCAATTCCACTCCTAGTTATATCTACAGTCTGAATGTGCCCCACCCCAAATTCATATTTTGAAGCTTAATCCTCACCGTAATAGTATTAAGAGGTAGGGTCTTTGGGAGGTGATTAGATGGTAAGGGTGAAGCCCTCATAACTGAGATTAGGCCTGATAGGGTTTGGCAGTGTCCCCACCCAAATCTCATCTTGAATTGTGGTTTGCTTCCCCTTCTGCCATGATTTTAAGTTTCCTGAGGCTTCCACAGCCATGCTGAACTGTGAATCAATTAAACCTCTTTCCTTTTTAAATTATCCAGTCTCGGATAAGTCTTTATTCGCAGCATCAGAATGGACTAATCCAGTAAATTGATACTGCAAAGAGTGGAGCACTGCCGTAAAGGTACCCAAAAATGTGGAAGTGACTTTGAAACTGGGTAGCAGGTAGAGATTGGAACCGTTTCGAGGGCTCAGAAGAAGACAGGAAAATGTGGGAGAGTTTGGAACTTCCTAGAGACTTGGAGGGCTCGGAAGACAGGAAGATATGGGAAAGTTTGGGCTTTTCTAGAGACTTGTTGATGGCTTTGACCAAAATGCTGATAATGATATGGAGAATGAAATCCAGGCTGCTTTCTCAGATGAAGACGACAAACTTGTTGAGAAGGGGAGTAAAGGTCACTCTTGCTATGCAAAGAGCCTGGCGACATTTTGCCCCAGCCCTAGAGATCTGTGGAATTTTGAACTTGAGAGATTATTGAGGGTACTTGGAGGAAGGAATTTCAAAATGAGGAAGCATTAGAAGGAAGCAGAACATAAAAGTTTGGAAAATTTGAAGCCCGATGATGCGAAAGAAAAGAAAAAGCATTTTCAAGCCAGCTGCAGAAATTTGCCTAAGTAATGAGAAGCTGAATGTTAATCACCAAAACAATGGGGAAACTGTCCCCAAGGTATGTCAGAAATCTTCAAGGCAGCCTTTCCCATCACAGGCCAGAGGCCTAGAAGAAAAAAATGGTTTCCTGGGCTGAGTCCAGAGCTCTTCTGCTTTGTTCAGCCTTGGGATTTTGTGCCCTGTGTCCAGCTGCTCCAGCCAAGGCTAAATGGGGCCAACATATAGCTCAGGCCATTGTTTCAGAGGGTGCAAACTCCAAGCCTTGGAAGCTTCCACATTGTTGGTCCTGCGGGTACCCAGAAGTCAAGAACTGAGGTTTGGGAACCTCTGCCTAGATTTCAAAGAATGGATATCCAGGCAGAACTTTGCTGCAGGAGCCGTGCCCTCATGGAGAAACTCTGTTAAAGCAATGCAGAGGGAAATGTGGGTCAGAGCCCCCACGCAGTCCCCACTGGGACACTGCCCAGTGGAGCTATGAGAAGAGAGACACCATCCTCCAGACCCCAGAATGCCAGAATGGTAGATCCAACAACAGCTTGCACTATGCACCTGGAAAAACCACAGACACTTGAATCCAGCCCATGAAAGCAACTGGGACTAAGGGCTGTACCCTGCAAAGCCACAGGGGTGGAGCTGCCCAAGGCCATGGGAGCCCACCTCGTGCATTGATGTGACCTGGATGTGAGACATGAAGTCAAAGGAGATCATTTTGGAACTTTAAGGTTTAACAACAGCCCTATTGGATTTCAGACTTGCATGGGGCCTGTAGTCCCTTTGTTTTGACCAATTTCTCCCATTTGAGACAGGTATATTTACCGAATGTCTGTACCCCCATTGTATTTTGGAAGTAACTAACTTGCTGCGATTTTACAGGCTTATAGGCAAAAGGGACTTTTCTCAGATAAGACTTTGGGTTAATTCTGGGTTAATGAGTTAAGACTTTGGAGGACTGTTGGAAAGGCATGATGAGATTTGAGAGGGGCGAGGGGCAGAATGATATGGTTTGGCTGTGTCATAACCCAAACCTCATCTTGAATTGTAGTTCCCATAATCCCCACATGTTGTGGAAGGGACCCGGTGGGAGGTAAATGAACCATGGGGGCAGTTACCTCCATGCTGTTCTTTTTTTTTTTT
>PVKP010031732.1:0-26691 GCA_004027715.1 Plecturocebus donacophilus | reverse complement strand
CTCACTGCAACCTCCACATCCCAGGTTCAAGTGATTCTCCTGCCTCAGCCTCCTGAGTAGCTGGGATTACAGGCACCTGCCACCACACTCGGCTAATTTTTGTATTTTCAGTAGAGACGGAGTTTTACCATGTTGGCCAGGCTGGTCTCAAACTCCTGACCTCAAGTGACCTCCCACCTCTGCCTCTCAAAGTGCTGGAATAACAGGTGTGAACCATCGCATCTGGCTGAACTGAAGGCCTTCTATGGGCCCAGTACTGTACTAAGAATAGTGGCACTCAGCCCTGATCTCAGAGACGTTATGAACTGAACAGATGGATGGAGACACACTGGAGTCTTCTGCATGCACGCTCCATGATGCAGTGTTAGCCATATGCCAACTGTGGTGCTGGGTGCCTGGGAAACCAGAATGAGGGCTTGGAGGGGAGACAGCCACAACACAAGAAGCAACGAAGTGAGAAAAGCAGACCAGAGACTGTGGGAGGGAACATGGAGGGGGAGTCAACACTCCTGGCTGTGCTGCTGTGAGTCAGAGGACAGGGGTGCAAGAGTGAGTTACATCTCCCAGCTTTGAAAGGGATGCCTGGTGCTTGGGTCCGGGTGTCCTGGCCCCATTCTGACTGCAGCTCTGCTTCCTTGTACAGGTCTGTTGTGGGCATCCCGACCTGCGAATCTCTGGTACAGCTGCAGCCGAGACAGAGCTACATTATCTATGTGCGAGCCCTCAACATGGGGGGCCCCAGTGTGAGGAGTGAGCCCGCTACAGTCCACACCATAGGTCTGTGCCCCAGGGCACGCAGTCTCTGAGACCCAAAGTGGCCACTCTGTGGCAGACCCAGTGCTGCTGTGACTTCACTGGGAAGCTAATGAATATGCACAGATACGGACATGTGGCAAGTCAGGCCAGAAGGAGTTCAAGAATGATAACCCTGTGGTCCCATTTGACAGATGAAGAGACTGAAGGCCCAAGTCACACAGCAATTTGTTATCTGAGCAAACATTAGAACTCAAGGCTTTTCTCCATGCCCCTCTGCTGAACCAGAGGCTGGTCACACCAGACCTGGGTAGCCCAGACATGTCGTATTTTATCTCACATACCATGTGTGGGATGGGGTCTTTATGAAATTCCCGGAAAATGCCATAGGTCGTGGCTCACCTTCCTATTCCTACTGTCAACCCAAGCATCTCTCCATTCAGAGGGCAACTTAGATCTGGCTGACCAGCCTCCTCCCAGGCTCTGCCTGGCCCTAGGGGATACTCAACATACCCCATTCCAGCTTCTTCTCCCTTCTCACCTGCCATATCACGCCATGGAACTATCATATCTCATGTCCAAGTCTTAAGTTTGCAGAAGCATCACTAGAAACATTCTACACATCTCCTGTTGTCCTGGCACTGCTTGATACAGTACAGCCAATTCTTGATTATTCAGTTGTCTTTGAATTTGCTTATTCAAGCAATTTTGTTCAGAGATGGAGTCTAGCTATGTTGCCCAGGCTGCAGTGCAGTGGCTATTTATAGACACCGTCATAGTGTATTGCAGCCTCAGCCTCCTGGGCTCAAGCAATCCTCCTGCCCCAGCCTCCCGAGTAGCTGGGTACAGGTGCACCTCACCACCCCCAGCACTCAAGTAATTTTTGTTTTTTGTTTTTTTTTTTCAGACAGGGCCTCACAATGGTGCAATCTCAGCTCACTGTAGCATCTGCCTCTCAGACTCAAGAGATCCTCCCACCTAAGCCTCCTTAGGCTTAGGGACTACAGGTGTTCACCATCACAACTGGCTAATTATTTTTAAAAAATTTTTATAGAGACAAGGTTTCACCATGTTGCCCAGGCTGGTCTTGAACTCCTAGATTCAAGGGATCCACCCACATCAGCCTCCCAAAGTGCTGGGATTACAGGCTCGAGCCACAGCACCCAGCCAAATAATTTTTTAAGGGTATTTATCAGAAATGTAAATAAATGAATCGGAGAAATATATGTTATGTATGTATGTATGTATGTATTCAAAACTGATCCTTGTTTGGGACTAGAGAGTAGGCAGTAAGTGTCATGCGTTGTGCTGGTTGCAAGGTGGGAACATGTCTCCCCTTCACGTCAGCTCAGGTGGCAAGTGAATTTTCCAGCAGCATCACATTGTGAAAATAACTGTGAACAGCTTGATGGTGATGCTTGAACTAGGAATTGAGACAATAAGAAGTGACGGAATGGGAACTTAAGAGCTTGACTAAGAGGCAGTAATGGAGATGAGTTACTATGTTCTTAAAAACAGGCATTTTTTACTAGATAATTATTTACTAGATCATGTGCCACTTTTTTTTTTTTTTAAGGAACAAGCTGGCTGTATGGCCTAGAGAGCTGTGGCTATTCACAGGCATGATCCCACTACCAATCAGTATGAGAGTTTTGGCCCGCTTTGTTTCCAGCTGGAGCCAATTCACCCTCCTTAGGCAACTCAGTGGTCGCCTGCTCCCAGGAGGTGACCATATGGACAGGGAACTTAGGGCAGATACACCGTCCACACTGCACAGCATAGCGATACACCGTCCACACTGCACAGCATAGCCCAGAACTCCCGGCCTCCAGCAATCCTCCTGCCACACCAGCCTGGAGATCCCGCCTCAGCCCCCAGTGCGGCTGGGACTGCAGGCTCGGAACCGCACACGCGGCTATCCCATGCCACTTGTTGATGGGCTTTGTTTTAATCATGATTTGGGGATGACTCTAATCTACTTCCTTCTCCCCCACTGCCCTAATTGCAAATCAAACAAATCATTAAGAAGTCCCTCAATTCCTCTTTCCTTTAGCAAATAGGTTAGAAATTCTTATTCATACACAGGCTTACAGCTGGAGGTGAAGAACACAGCCTCTGGAATCAGAAAGGCTTGGGGGTCAGTTTCAGTTCTATCATTTGCCAGCTGATTTCTTAACCACTTTGCCTCGGTTTCCTCATCTACAAAATGGAAATGGTAACACCTGTTTCTAAGGGTAGTTGTGAGGATCGAAGGAGATACTAGGCACACAAGACTCCCCAGTGAGTGTTAACTGCCATCCTTGTTAACCGGACGGCTATTACTAGGCCAGGTCCAGGCTTAAGTGTGTCCCACAGGAAGCTAAGGCCGAGACACCCCCTCCCCTCAGTGGAGAAAGCAACTGATTGCCTGAGGGTCTTCTGTGTGTTCCTCCTCCCACAGGAAGCTACTTTCGCCTAAACAAGGACACCGGCCATCCCTGGTTGACCATTTCTGAAGATGGACTTACAATCATACGAAGTGAAAGGAGGACCCCCACCAGGGAGCCACCACCCAGCGACACCCACTTCACCAGGTACTTTGTCAACAGCTCACAAGGGCATTTTGTGAACTTCCCGAATGTGCACTGTTATTCAGGTCAAATCTGAATATGGCACGGAGGCAGTCTCAAGGGAAAAGGAATTCCAGAAATGAGTGAGGAGGGAGAAGCCTAGTGGGGAGGGGACCCACAGGAGTGTGGGCAAAAGAGGTCAGGCAGGTGACAGCAAAAGAGCCCCTTGGAAGGGCAAGGTCCAGGGAGGGTGCGGGGCCCTGGGAGGAATGATCCCCGGGTCCTAGGCTGCCAGAGCTGTAGCAGCCAGAGGTCATGAGGGTAGGACAGGTACTACTAGTGGAGGGTGTCCAGGTTCTTGGCGTTCTGAACAAAGAATTGGACAAAACACACAAACAAAGCAAAGAAAGAGGCTGGGCACAGTGGCTCACACCTGTAATCCCAGCACTTTGAGAGGCCGAGGCAGGCAGATCACCTGAGGTCAGGAGTTTGAGACCAGCCTGGCCAACATGGCGAAGTCCTGTCTCTACTAAAAATACAAAAATTAGCCTGGCATGGTGACCTGCGCCTGTAATCCCAGCTACTTGGGAAGCTAAGGCCAAAGAATAGCTGGAACTCGGGAGGCAGAGATGGCACTCTGCACTCCAGCCCAGGTGACAGTGTGACTCCTCAAAAAAAAAAAAAAAAAGGCAAGGAAAGAATGAAGTATTGAAGTAACAAGAGCAGAGATGTATCGAAAATGAAAGCACACTCCACAGGGAGGAAGCAGGCCAAGCAAGCAGCTCAAGGGCCGGGTTACAGAATTTTCTGGGGTTTAAATATCCTCTAGAGGTTTCCACTAGTTACTTGGTGTACACCCTATGTAGATGAAGAGGCTAAAGTGAAGTTACAAAGTCATTTATTCGGTATACACCCTATGCAAATGAAGAGGATGTTTCCTGCCATAGCTGAAGTACAAAGTTATTGACTTGGACTTAGAAGGCTGGAGTTTTTCTGTTTAATTTAGTTCTGTAAGTCTTTAGGTCCTCTGCCCCCCAGACCCTATTCCGCCTCACAGGGGTCATGCTGTGCGGTACTGGTAGAATAGAAACAAGGACCCAGGTCTCCCACCGATTAGCCCAATGCTCTTTCTCCTGCACTGTGGTACCTTTCTCCTGCACAGCAAAATTCCTGATGGAAAACTGGCCGTGGAGTGAGTCTGTTCCAAAGTTGGGGAAAACCATCATTGCGCTGGTGCATGACCTGTGGGCGGGGTGGCCTACCAAAGAGGCTGGCTGGCTGGCTCTCCAGTTATTTATAGAACTTGGTACACATGTTGAAATTACTTACATATTCCTTACTTCTTTCCAAAGACTTAACAGACAAAATAAGAGCCAAATATAAAATGCTAAAATAGAAAAATCAAAGCAATGGGAGAAAAGAAAGGACACAGGCTAACTTCAAGGGCTAATTCAGTTTCTAGGATTAAATGAAAATATGGCCTCTTAGCTTCCTGGTATCCAGGGCAAAGAGTTCTTGGTAGTTTGATTTAAGAGTCAAGAGGATCTTCTAAAAAAGCAAAAGGGCTCTCTTATTAGGGTTGGAAGGGCCATTGATGGAAACTATCCAGCCCCACTACCTGGGTCCTGAATAGTCCTCCCAGCTGGCTCTTCCTCTGACCCTGGCTTCCTGCTGGCCTTTTTACTGCACATGGGTTAAGCACCTACTATATGCAAGTGTTAGTGTAAACTAGCAGGTGGAGAGGAAAATGATTTTGTTTTTTCCTCCTCTGCCCTTTTAACCCAGGTTTGTGCGGGTGTAGAGATGAGTAAGAAGCAATAAAGGTTTGGCCTGATGAGCACCAAAGCAACGTTTAAAGCTACTCTCATGAGCATTGTCATAGGCCCCTCTGACAGCAGCTGTCGGCCCCAGACGGGTCTCCTTCCTCCAGGGGCCCCTCACTACCCTTCAACCTCTGCATCCAACACAACACTAGCATCTTTCTGCTGAGGCCTCCTTGACCTTCACAGGAAGCGCTTTTGGACAGGACCCCCTCAAAAACGGCACTAAGACAGCATCCCTGTGGTGGTTTCCAGTCACACCTGGTCCTAGGAAAACACACACCTTAGATGAGGCCACCGCTACTCACTCTGTGAATGAAAAAGCTCTCTGGGCAGACAAAGCCTCCGGCATCTTCAGCTTCAGCCCTTTGGTTCTGCACTGAAAAGCTGTGAACCCAGTTTTTGGCTCTCTCCTTCTAAACTTCTGCCTAGGTCTATTTCTAGCATCTCATCATGAAATACAGGAGTTCTTTACACCCATCGTTTGGTTCTTGGCTTTGGGGGATCCAGCCAAGCTGAGTTAGAGAGTCCTATTTTAATATCCTGTTGCCAGTGTATCTGTTGCCCTGTGAAACACTGTGCTGTCCTGGGGGAGAAAGAGATGAAGATACAGTCCCTGCTCACCTAAGACTCAGATCTCAAGTGGGGGAGACGTCCATGCAAAAGGCACACATACTAAAGGTAAGGCAGATTTATGGACAAAGCATTGTAGAAGCCCTAAGAACAAAGACTTGGAAGGACAAAGACATGAAGAATAAATAGGAGTTCTCTAGGCCAACAAGGCAGATAATTGCTTTATACATATACATATGAAAGAAGCCAGGAAAATAATGTTTGGAGAAATATAAGGAATTTAGTATGTCAACAGTATAGGGTCCACGATGAAAAGAGGTGGAAGATGAGGCAGGAAAGTCAGAGAAGGTCCAGTACAAAAAGTAAGTTTGGATTTTACCCTCTATGTAATGAGAATTATTGGAGGATTTAAAGCAAGGGAATAAGATCAGATTTACGTTTCAGAAAGATTCCAGTGCATGGTAGAACGTGAGCTGGGGAGGGAGAGGGAGAGGGAAAGGCAGATGGGAAACAGAGACCACAGAGACTTTGGAGGGCTTGCCTACGCAGTAGGGTGAGTGAGAGGGGCCAGTGGAGTCAACAGCTGTTGAGCGCATAAAACCAACGAGTCTAGGTGGTCACCTGTTTAAAGGGCAACAGAGAGGGAGAGGAGACGGGGACGATCACATTGCTATATTTATAGAGTGCTTGCCAGGTGCTAAATGCATTTCATCTCATACAATCATCCTAACAGGCCTGTGAGGTCTGTACTATTATCAATCCCAGCTGACGGATGAGAAAACAAAACACAGAGAAGCAACTTGCCCACGAGTATAATGCTATTAAGGATTGAAGTGGGGATTAAACTAGAAGGTAAGCTTGTAGCTACTGCATTATTCCCATCTCAGTTTTCTGCCAAGGGGCAGTGGGCAGATAATGAGTCTATTAACCAAAATGGAGATGTGAGAAGTATGTGCCCCTCCCCACTACACCCCAAACTTTGGTAGATAAGAGAGGTGGGAATATGACGATTTGCGTTTTGGGACATTCTGAATTTGAAACAACAGGTGGAAATGTGGGTCTGGAGCTTGAAGCAGAGATGGGCTCATTTTATAGATGAGGCAACTGAGTAGAAGCTAACTAACATGCAACCTCCTTCCCAAAGCTTTGCTTGGCAGTAAGAACTTGGGGTTTGAGAGTAGAGAGAAGATTTTAAACTGAACAAATCTTTCTAGGGATGTTGGGGGCATATACATTGTGGTTAATGTAGGAGTCTCCTGAAGAAGGTAGAACATTCACTTTGGAGATACTAATATAATTTGATTTTCACTGAAAACCTTCCTCTGTTGGTACTTTACTGGTGTAGAACAAAACGTAACTCTAACTTTTGTCAGTATAATTGTTCCCAGTGCAACCTTGGAGGTAGTTTTTGATGATTTATGAGGAATCTGCTATCTTGTTCTTCTTGGGCTGGCCCTTGAATTCTTGTCTTCCATCAGGAGTCATCCCTAATGTGATGGCTACCTCAAAGACCTTCCATGTTCATTTTGTACCATAAGCAAGTGCTGGTGAACCTCAAGCTTATGGTTCCCTTGACCGTGCTGTGTTGTGTATTTTCAACCCTTTTCTTCATGAACAAGTGAGCCAAACCTTTTTCTACAAAAGTCCCAACCATTTTAAAGAGCAAACAAATCTTGTTCTGTTGGTTTAGTGCCTCCTCCTCTCCCGTTACCAAGCAGTATCATAATCTTCTCTAATCTTCAGCAACAGTCCAATGAGCTTTGAGAGCTAAGGGTGCTCTACAAATGTCCAGAAGCACTTACCTCCTCCACATTCGCAGACCACTGACTGACTGATCCCAGCAGCTGGTGTCACTGACCTGCACAGCCAGGCTTGGGAACCCCAAATCACACATGCTTCTGCTATCTAAAACCAGGTGTGTTGCTGTCATGGGAAATCTAATTCCAGTCCGAGGGCACCATTACTGGGAGGTGGAGGTGGATGAGCATTTAGACTACACAGTTGGTGTAGCCTTTGAAGATGTCCCTAAACAGGAGGATCTGGGAACAAACTGCCTCTCCTGGTGCATGAGGCACACATTTGCATCATCAAGGTAAAGTAAAATCTGGATACTCATGATTAAAATTTGCTTTTGAAAGATTACAGCAAGATCTTTTCACTAGCAATAATTAAGACTCACATTTGTTTTACAATATTCTAAGATATTTCAAAAGTTGCTGCCAGCCATTTTCCCAAAAGTCCAAGTAAAAGGAGAAAGAGCAGCTTTTCTCTAAATTAAAAATAGCTAAAATTTATGGAGAATTATGTGCCAAGTACTCTTACATACATTATCTCAAATATTTACTTCTCATAATTGTATTATCTCATTTTAAAAATTAAAATGCTGGGTACAGTGGCGTGGAGGATTGTTTGAGCCCTGGACTTCAAGGCCAGCCCAGCAACATAGCAAGACCCCATCTCTAAAAACACAAAAACAAAAATAAAAGAATAAAAGTAAGAAGACCACACATCACAGCAATTAGATAATCCAAATGACATGGCTTCGGAGCTTGGATTCAAACTCAAGCAGTCTGGCTCCAAAGACTGCATTCCTAACCACTTAAGTGATTGATTTTTTCATTTCTGTTCACCTTTAGTATTAAGCCAGTATAGTTTGCTTTGAAACCCCAGTTCTATGTTTTTAAGTACATTTGGGCAAGAGGCTTAGTGGTTATGGCTAATTCTGGTTTGTTCCTGCCGCTGGACACTCTGTCTTTACACAGGGAGTAGTTCCCTTTAGTGGGAAGAAAGTCTCATGAAGCCCAGGCCAATGAATAAACTTTCAGATTGAGAAGGCCATGGTTACAACCTTCCTTCACGTCAAAAACTGAAAAACAAGAACCCACGCTGCTTTCCCATCACCCCTTGTGAAATGGGGCTTCCGACCCTCCTTGGTTTGATGAATCCTATTAATGTTCATCCAATGTTCTCTGCCCATGATCCTCTATCATGATTATTTACATATTATGCGTCATGCCGAAGCATAAGTGGGAAGACCAACTTCCCCCGGATAATAGATGGGGACTCTAATGAACTCTACTAAACCTCAGACCCAGTTTGGGGAATGCAAGAATTACTATACACTGAGGGAGATACTTTATATGCGGATTCCGCCTGAACTAAGACTAAAGATCGAAGTCTTTTCTTTAGAAAGGCAAGAACAAGGGACAGAGTAACACTGAGGGAGCATAAAGAAAGCCTAGGCCAGGCGCAGTGGCTCACGCCTGTCATCCCAACACTTTGGGAAGCCAAAGCAGGCAGATCACCTGAGGTCAAGAGTTCGAGACCAGCCTGACCAACATGGAGAAACCCCGTCTCTACTAAAAATACAAAATTAGCCAGGCGCAGTGGTGTGTGCCTGTAATCCAAGCTACTCAGCAGGCTGAGGCAGGAGAATTGCTTGAGCCCAGGAGGTGGAGGTTGCGGTGAGCCAAGATTGTATCATTGCACTCCAGCCTGGGCAGTAAGAGTGAAACTCTGTCTCAAAAAAAAAAAAAAAAGAAAGAAAGAAAGAAACAAAGCAAGCCTAGCCTAGAAGACCATGTGTAAGGGGATGAGTAAGGGGGGTAAGAAGACTGAATAGAAGCGGGGTGGAAACAGAAGAATGACAAAGGAAGGGCAAAAGCTACTGGCCAAGTGCTAGAGCCAAGCCAGTTTCTTGCAGATGTAGGAGGGTGTGTGCACACACGTGTTACAAGTGGAGAATGAAGGTAAGGTATCCTAGGATAAAGTCTCCTAGCAGACTCATATTTTTTAGCTCATTAGTATTAGACTCTATTGGTGGTGGGACAGAAAGTAGAAGAAAGGACTCATATAGCTTCTGGCAGCTGCTTAGTTAAGATAAGGTGAAATGGGCTAAAGACAGGCTGGCTTGCTCTGACACATTTAGATCATATTCCAAGTGTTCATCACAGCAGCCTAGATTTGCATGTTGACACACAGCTCTTCAAATATTTGTAGATAGCAGGGTTAGGAAATTCCTGTGAGTTTTGGTTTTTGCCATTTTTTGAAGGACACAGAATACAGAGCACAGACAGTGATGGAATACTGACTGGTGACAGGCTCACTGGCTCCTCACTCAATTTGAAAGTTTAAGAACTGGAGTAATTGTGCATAGAAGAGCTTTTACCAAAAGGACCATTTTACTGCATGGAAAATCACAAGGTTCTGTTTCAAATGTCTAATCCAAATCTTAAAAACATGTTCGATTTCTACTCTAGTTTAGATGCAAGAGAGTTCATGATGCTATGGGTTAAGTTTCTCAGGTTAAGAGGTTGCTCAAGAAAAAATGATGTTTGAAAACGTTTTGGCTGGGCACGGTGGCTATGCCTGGGATCACAGCACCTTGGGAGGCTGAGGAGGGCAGATCGCCTGAGCTCAGGAGTTAAAAACCAGCCTGAGCAACACGGTAAAACCCCATCTTTACTGACAATACAAAAAACCAGCCAGGCGTGGCGGCATGTGCCTGCAGTCCCAGCTACTCAGGAGGCTGAGGCAGGAGAATTGCCTGAACCTGGGAGGCAGTGGTTGCAGTGAGCCGAGATCAAACCACCGCTCTCCAGCCTGAGTGACATAGCAAGATTCCATCTCAAAAAAAAAAAAAAAAGAAAAGAAAAACAAAAGAAAATCTTTCTTAGGACAAATTTTAGAAAAGAGACAGTTTAGAGAGTATAGTTTTAGAAATGGCCTGTTACTTTGGTAGTCATTTAATGCTAGGAAATAACAAAATCATAGGACAATAAATAAAATTAATATGAAATGTTCTGTATTAAAATCTATAGAATTTCTGAAACGTTATTATGTCAAATTTAATTTTCAGGCATAAGTATGAATTTCTACACAACAGAACAACTCCAGATATAGGAATAACAGTTCCTCCAAAGAAGATTGGCATTCTGTTAGACTATGAAAATTCAAAGTTGTCATTTTTCAACGTGGACCTTTCTCAGCATCTATACACATTTAGTTGTCAGCTTCACAAATTTGTGCATCCCTGTTTTTCTTTGGAAAAGCCTGGGTGTCTAAAGATACATAATGGCATTTCAATGCCAAAACATGTCACTTTCTATTAGAACATTCTGATGTCCAGTTTCCTAACTTCCAAGCCTACCCCTCTCACAGCCACTCATGCCTTAGCTGGCTGAACTTGGCATTCAAGCACCATGTGCCCAGCATAATTTATGGCTCATGTTATTATCTGACAGAATGGTGTGCTGGCGCTCATTTCACCCAACCTAGCTTCTAGTCCTGTGTGCTGATACCCGAGTGATGCTCAGATGGTCATTACCAGGCCCAGCTGTAAAATAAAGGCTCAAACTAAATGAACTCAAAAGTCTTTCAAGTTGTCAAACTGTATTTGTATATATGCAAAATATCTTGAGTTTCCACGACCTAGAGAGCTTGGGAGAGGAGGGGGGACGTCTTAATGGCTCTAGCAGCCCCAGTACACTGCATTTCATGAGTCAGCCAAGAATATACTTGAGAAGGTGAGAGGCTGTCTGTAGAGAACCAGGGAAGCTGTGTGGCCTTCTCAACGTCTTCTACTCCCGTTTTCCCAACAGTGAGCAGCACTGTGGTGAGGTCCCTCCCACTGTGTACTCTTTATAACACCCTGTTCCACTCCTACACAGTATGCACCACTCTGATTTTGAAATTACCTCTATAATGCCTAATTCCATGAAGGCAGGGACAGTGTCTGTTTTGTTCATCACTAGATCCCCAAGGGCTAACACATAACAGCTGTCACCAAGTATTTGCTGAATAAATGAGTATCTTCTTTAGCCACTGCTCTTTGGCTTCCCACTGCTGTCCATGTGAAGGATGGCAGGGTTCTTTCAAAACTATAGCAAAGGTCCTATGGCCAAGAAGTGGGAAAAAGCCTAGAATGGAGGCAGCGTGAAAGAATAGACAGGCATCTGTGGCATATTAGCAAGTGCACAACAATTTTTTTTAAAGAAATCAACAGCCCACCAAAGGGCAAAGCTGAGCATGGGAAAGAAGTGATCTCTAGGCAGCTTTCAGGCATCCTGTCTCACCCCAGGCCATTCTGTGACCTCAGTGGCCAACTCCATCAGCTCCATTACTGGTTCTCCCTACACACAGCATTTTCAAAGCTTTTTAGTGAAACTGCAAAAATCATTCCATTTGTGAAGCAATTACAATTCAGTATCTTGCCAGACAAATGCCTCTAAACCCAGATGTGCCCTAATCTCATCATTTAAGGTTGTGTGTTTAAAAAAAAAAAAACTTTTGCTTTAAAACTCTGATGTTTTCTGGTGAAATCCCATCTCTACTAAAAATACAAAAAACTAGCCGGGCATGGTAGCAGGCACCTGTAATCCCAGCTACTCAGGAGGCTGAAGCAGAAGAACTGCTTGAACCCGGGAGGCAGAGGCTGCAGTGAGCCGAGATCATGCCATGGCACTCCAGCCTGGGTAACAAGAGCGAAACTCCATCTCAAAAAAAAAAAAAAAAGCCTCTGATGTTTTCCAGCACATGCAAAGTCTGGCAAACTAAAAGACTCTCAACTCCTACTTAACTCTGCCTACTGGTATAAACGGCAGCTCAGATTCCTGAATTAACAACTCACAATGACAATTTAATAGCTCGTTAACACACTAACACACACACACACACACACACACACACACACACACACACACACACACACCTCTCCTGCCAAACTGGACTGTCTACTCTAAAATAAAGGACAATAGATGTAAGCACAGAAATGGTTCCAGTTATAAACAATTAAAAGATAGATATATGTATATTCAAAAATGTTCTCAGCTACTGAAATAGAAATCACCAAGTAAGAAACAGGATATCACAGAGAAGGCAAGTTTGAATTCGGGGTTCTAACAGGCTCTATGGAATACTTCACATGTTAATATGAACATGGATAAATGGATTAAAAACTCAACACCTATAAAGTTTTAAATTTTTATTTGACTAAGAAAAAACTGTCTAGAATTGTCTGACATTTAAAAATCTACATAAACAAAGCAGATTAGCATCACAATTATTCAGCATAAAGAACCTTTGTTGAAACATCTTTCTCATTTATTTAGAAGAAAAAAATCTAGAACAGAACCAAACAAAACTTTTCTATTTTTGTTAAAAAAAAATCCCAATTCCTTAAAACATGAACAATCTACTGAAACTGTATTTCAACAAGGGGCATGATTTACCTCAAGGCCATGTTCACCTGCAACCTGCTGATAAATCTGTTAAAAAACAAAGCAAAAAAAAAAAAGATTTTTTAATACTTAGACCACTAGCCATAGTTCCTAATACTGGACAATTAAAAGATATCAAAATCTTTTTTCTTAGCTTTATCTGTATCACTTTATAACTCCTGAGAAAGTCATTCATATAAGCTGTGGCCTCCCCATCTTAACAAAGGGGAAAAAGAATATGTAAAACCAGCACAGTATCTTGGTGTAAACTAACATGGGTTTAATGTTCAGAATTAAGGCACCCTTACAAGACAGAATTGGAAAGTTGGTTTGAGACTTGCAATCTAAAATGACGCTGGTTTCCAGTAAAATTAAACTGACTTTCATTTAGAAAAGTGTGTTTAATAACTGACTTCCTGCTGATTCAAACGACACACAATCACTTTTATACATCTAGTAAGATATTTTGAAGCGTATACTTGGTCAAAAGTAAAAAGCAGAGCAAATGCATGGGCAGTGGGACCTTTTTCTTAATACTTCTCATCCTCCAAAATCTGTTAAAAATCATCATCTTCCACAACTTACACACTGGAAGCTGTCCACAGCACAATTCACTGGGATGTGGCATTCTGTAAATAAGACTACATTGGTCTTGATGCAAGGGAGGTTCAGCTACCAGACTGCACTATAAGAAAAGTCCTCTCCTCAACTTACCAAAACAACGTCTCCAATTTCTAGTCACCTTCCTATCAATTAGTAGAGCAAGATTCTCACATGTTCACTATGTCTTTCTCTAGTTTTCTCATCTATAAATTTACTATTCTTATTTTCTACAAAGACAATGGAAAGCATATAATTGCTGTTGGTAGATAAGTAGATCTTGAATTTATTTTGCAAACAAGACCTGTTCTATCTACCTTTTCATTTAGGAGGCTAACAGCAGAGTCAGCTTGACTTCAAGGACTCTGTTTTCTTAGTCTCCAGAAGAACATAACCAAGTCCAGCTTTTAAAACACTGTCCCTTAACATGTCAAGATACTCAAGTAAAGATCATTTGTAACTTCAAGCTATAAGAGATTAACTCTGTACTTAGGCTTGTTTCACTGTAAACAATGGTTAATTAATCTAAATGCAAGAGAAGACTTTGTTATTTGGAAAGAAGACCTCAGCTGGCCAGCATCTTTTCTGTCATCAGGAAGTTCTCTGGAAGGAGTATGACTATCACCTGGGCACAACAACTGCCCCAATTATTTTAGAGTTGCTACTGAACAGGTGCTGGTTCTCGTCAAGTATACCATGTCTGACTACTTTGCTGCTTGTTTTCTGCTATCACCAGTTCCAGAAAGAAAAAAAAAATTAAACCCAACTCACTAACTGATTGCTTTTTCTTCATTTTCCCAGACTGTGACAGAATCATGGTTTTCAGTTCTATTTTCACCTTACTCAAATCCTGGAGGAATTAAACTATTATTTATTTGAAATGTTACAAATTAGCTTGCAGCTGATACAAACAACATGTAGTCACTCAGACATAGCCAATAAAAATGTTCTGGTAGTATGAACTCGGATTCCAATCTTGCTCTCTCTCCTACTCTCATTCCTAAGTCTAATTGTTAGGTCTCTTGCTTGAGAGGAATTTAAGAGATGCTCTTAAATTCAAACCGACTGGATTGGAGGAAGGAACATAATCCATTCACTGGGAAAGTACACAACCAACAAAACTGAGATTTCCCAACTATGCACTATAATAATGCAGAAGCTTCCATCCATGCTACTGGGAAAGATAGGAGAAAAAAATAATAATAATGCAGAAGCACATTTTAGCAATAGCTTTACTGGGTATATACATTACTCTTGGTAAACCCATCTGTTATTCTGCCACCTGGAAAGATTCTTACCCTTCTACTTCCTTCCAAACATTCATTTAATTTAAAGGTGATAGGGACAGGGAGAGAGAAGGAAAAAAGAAGAAGACTATCCATAAGTAAGAACAGTACTCTGGAGAAAGGTATAAGATACTCAGCACTGTTTTTTTCTACCATTTACAATTTATAAACCAGTCAGAGTCCTAGGCACCAAGAATGGACCTCCCTTTCCTTGTCTACCTAATGCCTGTATAGCTCCAAAATCACCTCTTGAAAATACTGCCTTATTTCTCCCCCTCCCAGGAGAGGGTAAGAGCCACACTCACCTCTTTTAGATTACTTAAGTGGCTATACTGCAATCATTGACTTGTGTCTGCTCCACTTGACTATAAGCAAATTGAAGGCAGGGTGTGTGCCTTCACAATCTCTGAATGATCTGAGCATGGAAATAACTACTTTGTGATTTCAGGAAGCTTATATACCTGAAAAGAGAAGAAAAGAGACATCAAATTATCTTCCAAAGCAACGGAAAAGCCTCTTTATTAGAACACAAAGCAGCTTTCAAATTTGTGTGTGCTTGGGGAGTAGAAGGAAACATTAAAAATATAAACCTGCTGGGCACGGTGGCTCACGCCTGTAACCCCAACACTTTGGGAGGCCAAGATAGGCAGATCACCTGAGGTCAGGAGTTCGAGACCAGCCTAGCCAACATGATGAAACCCTGTTTCTACTAAAAATACAGAAATTAACTGGGCATGGTGGCAGATGCCTGTAATCCCAGCTACTTGGGAGGTTGAAGAGAATCGCTTGAAACGGGGAGGCAGAGATTGCAGTGAGCTGAGATCGCACCATTGCACTCCAGCCTGGGCGACAAGAATGAAACTCCACCTCAAAAAAAAAAAAGAACCTGAAGTATCAACCTTTCTTCTGTCCCAATATACCTGAAAGATCTGACACACAGTTCCATTACTAACAGTGCTCCATGGTGATTTCTAACCTGGGAACAGTGGGAGAGGGCACAGAAGAATCTGGGAGTGGGAAAGATCTATGTGGTTTCAAATGCTCTTCCCATCATTGCAAGAGACCTTTGATACATTTAATATTTATCATAACCAGAATATACTTAAGAGAACCCAAAGATCTTCAACATGTATGTTTTAAATGTTCTAAATCATAAATTTGGTTCATATGCCCTGGAGGCCGGTGAGTGAAAGCTACCACACCTTGACTACTGTGTAAGCTTAACTGTCAATTCTATATTTATAGCACAACACGAGTATTTGGCTTTCTGCTAGTTTCAGGATCTAAAACTTTACGGAATAAATTATATGCTATAAAAGTAATGTCAAATTAGGGACTTAAAAGGTCATTCCTTTTCAAATGTCAAGTATCTTTAAAAGTCACTTTCAAAAGTGACACAAAGCAACACAGTATTATAGCTCAGTACCTAACAACAGCCCATCTCCCCAAAACACCACTTTGGCCAAATGTATATATTATCTGTAGGGTGGAAATCAGATAAACAAACCCCTTGTTACCAAAATCTCACCCTTTTCTTATAAAGTGATGGATGGCTAAAATTTTCTAACAGTGGGATCCTATGCTCCATTATTTTAAATCGGATATAAAGAGATCATTCTATAGCTCACTATTGGACATGTTTCTCTGAACGTGTAGAGACACGTGGGGATGCACACACTCAACATGCAAAAGAAAGAAATACATGTTCCCAACCCTTCAAAGGACCTCAAGCCAACTTCCCAAAAATAACCACATACAACTATCTCCCAAAGATTTCTACATAAGGCATTTTAAACACCATTTACCTATTTATTATAAACTCAGTAGTGGGTATGTTTCTGTACAGTTAACCACTGAAAACTCATCTTAGTTCTGGAAGACAGAGAAAAGGGAGATGGAATGTAGAGGCAGTAACATGCTACTAGCTACTGGCAGGGGAAGTGAGCAAGAGACAACTGGCCGAGAGGGAAGAGAAACTGCCTGTGGCTTGTCCATGGCCAAATCTACTAACTTGGTAGTCTTCTATTCTTGGCGCTCGATTCTCTAGCAGCTGGTCTGAACCACTGTCTGAAACTATCTAAAAAAAAAAAAAAAAGGCAACGGAATAAAAAGAATACAAAATGGCTGGGTGCGGTTTTATAGAAATGGGGTTGCCCTGTTGCTCAGGCTGGTCTCAAACCCCTAACCGCAAGCGATCCACCCACCTCATCCTCCCAAAGTGCTGAGATTACAAATGTGAACCACCACATTTGGCTGAGAAAATTTTAAATCTCATGTTATATATACTTATTTTTGTAGAGAAATATCCTAGCTGATTAATAAAAAAACTTCCAAGCATAGAAAAATATTACAGGCCAGGCGCAGTGGCTGACGCCTGTAATTCCAACACTTTAGCAGGCCAAGGTGGGAGGACTGCTTAAGCTCAGGAGTTTGAAACCAGTCTGAGCAACACAAAAAGATCCCATCACTACAAAACCTTTTATGGTTGCTGTTTTTAGCCAGGGTGGTAGCACACGCCTGTGACCCCAGCTACTCAGGAGGCTGAGGTGGAGAAGCTCTTGAGCTCAGGAGGTAGAGGCTGCCAGTGAGCTGTGATCGTGCCACTGCACTCCAGCCTGGGTGACAGTGAGGTCGTCTCAAAAAAAAACAAGAAAATAATCAAAAATAGACATCTGTTTGTGTTCTCTGTGCCTGGAAAAATACAGCTACTGAAAATACAAGCTATTGTGCTTATTGTTGCATTTTTAAGGCGATACTTCTCACATCACAATCACTTGTGACAGCAATAATTCATCTACATAATGTAAAATTTCTTTGAAACATTTGCATAGAGCAGTTCTTAAAAGTGTGGTTTCTGTGGGGGCTTCTGAGAGCCCTTCCGGGGGGTTAGTGAAGTCAAAACTATTTTCATATAAACCACATAAACAAAAGCTCTTTGGAGTCCTAAATAACTTGGGTCTTGAGACCAACAAGTTTGAAAATTGTTTATATAGGGGCTAGATGCAGTAGCTCATGCCTGTAATCCCAGCACTCTGGGAGGCTGAGGCTGAAGGATCACCTGAGGTCAGGAGTTCAAGGCCATCCTGGCCAACATGGTGAGACCCTGTCTCTACTAAAAATATAAAAGCTAGGCCAGGTGTGGTGGCACACGCCTGTAATCCCAGCTACTCAGGAGGCTGAGGCAGCAGAATCGCTTGAACCCAGGAGGCGGAGGTCACAGTGAGCTGAGATTGCACCACTGCACTCCAGCCTGGGTGACAGAGCGAGACTCCAACTCAACAAAAACAGAAACAAAAACAAAAATTAGCAGGGTGTGGTGGCGCACACCTCTAATCCCAGCTACTCAGGAGGCCAAGGCAGAGAACCGCTTGAACCCAGGAGAGGGAGGCTATTTATGACTTCCCCAAAATAAATATCTGGTTGAATGAGTTTCTCAGTACTTAAGACACCCCCTATGTGATGTGAACAGTTTTTCAGTATTTGCTAATGTATGGATTGTTTTCTGGGCCTCAGGCTCACTTACTTTCTTCACAGGCTTGCCACTTTCCTACAACACATTTCCATTCCATAACAAGAGAGAGATGATTGCAATAATGCACAAGAAACTTAAACCACACGAGCACCAAGTGTAAGAGTATTTGAGAAGACAACTGGGGTTTGACTGCAGTGTACTCTACAGAATCCGTTTTCTAGGGCGAGCACATAGCTTGTTCAATGAACCCCCGGCTGCTCTGTGTAAATATATGTAACAGGCAATGAAAGTTCCTTCGTCACATATTGTTACTACACATCTGTTGCTAAAAGGTAAATGACAGATACGACATGGGCTGGGTGCGGTGGCTCATGCCTATAATCCCAGCACTTTGGGTGGATCACGAGGTCAGGAGTTCAAGACTAGCCTGGCCAAGATGGCGAAACCCCGTCTCTACTAAAAATAAAAAAATCAGCCGGGTGTGGTGGCACGCACCTGTAATTCCAGCTGCTTGGGAAGCTGAGACAGAGAACTGCTTAAATCCGCGAGGCAGGGGTTGCAGCGAGCCGAAATCACGCCACTGCACTCCAGCCTAGGCGACAGAGCGAGACAATGTCTCAAAAAAAAAAAAAAAAAAAAGCGACATGACTCATCTCCGTCTATAAAATATGAAAGATGTAGATGATTGACACAGTTCTAAATCCTAACACACACTGACTTTGCCTTTCATGGATTTATACTGTATACAGACGTACATTACTACTCTCTTCACTCTTCAACTCCTTATCCACCTAGTAAAAAAAAGACGAATTGTCTAGAAATGCAAAGAAACAGTATGGTGTAGAACAAAGAATTCCAGGCTGAAAATGAAGAAATCGCGCTTTCACTGCCAACGTTGTTATTAACAAGCTGTGTAACTTACGACCTGTCTCCCCTCATCACGCTTCAGTTTAAGCTGAAAGGAGGGAGATTACCAAGATGGCTTTGTTCTGCTTCGGACACCAAATGACTGCCAGCAGATTCAGGAAGCTTAAGAATTACCAATTCCGTGTGCGTGTTCTCAAATTAATGCAAGAGGTACTGTTGCCTCTAGGGGGCGTCACCGATTCAGAATGTCTGGGTTTGCGCAGGCCCTTAAGGGACACAAGATAGCACCGCCTATATGAAAACTGAAGTTTTCTTAAACTTCAGTCTGGTAAGTGCATATTTCTCCTTTCCGCATTTATACTTACCTCAGCTCTGCTGGCTACCAAGCTCGTTCTTCAAACGAGGTGGAGAAACACAAGCGCAATGAACTAGGAATGAGGCCCACGCCGCTGCTGGCGCTGACCCCCCAAAAGATACACACCGCTACAGATACAACAACCCCTCACCTCTACTCCCGTTCTCTGCCGCATCTTCTGAAACCTGATACGGCTGCCTGCCTACCAGGACGCTGCTGACACCCGCTCCGCCGGGTGGCCAAACACCGGCCTTGCTGCAAGCGACGGCCCCTGCAATGTCCCACCTTCGTAGTAAATCCACTCTTTTTCCGGCGGAAGAGCCCTTCCCATTTCCTGGGCGTGAGAGGAAGTCCCGCCCCACGCAGCCGCGGGCTGTAACCGCAGGCTCGAAACCCGGTTGAAGGTACCTAGAAGAAGAGTTGGCTTCCACTCAGGGACGCCCAGCACGGGATCCTTGTTGCTAGGTCCGCCGGTGGTAGGGAGTGGAGAGAGAGCAGGGATTCGCTCGGCGGGGTCTGGGAGAACGGCTTGCAGACTCACATCTCTGCCCGCGGATGTCCTCCGGGAAATTGAGGCTTCCTTCCTCAGCTGCCCTAGTTGTATTTGGTGTCTTACTGTTTATTTGTGTAGCCCCGTAGCTTACGGTTATGATGGTCACCACTTTATTGAGCATTCACTGTACAAGCATCTCAGAACAGGCGCTCATAAGCGTCTGGCAATTCTTGGCCACTGCTGGAAGCCCAGCCATTCTTTTACCAAGTAAGGGATTTGAGACCCTGCCTAATCCTGTACTCTAATATCCACATGGTATTCTTGGGGCTACGAAGATAAAGTAGAAATTGAAACTGCCATTATATTAGTTTTCTGAAGCTGCCATAACCAAGTACCACACACTGAATAGTTTAAAACAACAGATATATTTTCTCACTTTCTGGAGTCGGGGAGTCAGAAATTAAGATGTCAGTGGGGCCTTGCTTCTTCTGAGACTCTGGATAGAATCCTTCCTGCCTCTTCCTTGCTTGTGCAATCGTTGATGTTCTTTGGCTTTAGCTGTATTACTCCATTCTCTTCCCCTGTTATCAAATGGTATACTCCCTGTGTGTCTCTGTCTGTGTCTTTTTTAAGGACACCAGGCTTGTTAAGTAAAAGGCTCACCTTACTCCAGTATGACCTGATCATGACTAATTACATCTGCAATGACCCTCTTTCCAAATAAGGTCATATTTTGAGGTTCCAAGAAGGACTTGAATTTCGGGGGCGACACTGCACTGACCAACCCAGTACAGTTGTCAAAGTTCTTAAGAAGTAGACAAACGAAGAGTTGACAAATAAGTGTAGTACAAGTGGATTCAAACTTAGTTCAGTTGTATCTGAGTTTTCATAGACATTCGGAGTATCCCTTTAAAAGATGGGTAGGGGTGGGGCACAGTGGCTCACGCCTGTAATCCCAGCACTTTGGGAGGCAGAGGTGGAGGAGATTGCCTGATCTCAGGAATTCAAGACCCACCTAACCAACATGGTGAAACCCCGTCTCTACTAAAACTACGAAAGTTAGCCAGGTATGGTGGCGAGCACGTGTAATCTCAGCACTTTGGGAGGCCGAGGCAGGTGAATCACCTGAGGTCAGGACTGGCCAACATGGTGAAACCTCATCTCTACTAAAAATACAAAAATTAGCCGGGCGTGGTGGTGCATGCCTGTAATTCCAGCTACCTGGGAGGCTGAGGCAGGAGAATCACTTGAACCCGGGAGGCAGAGGTTACACTGAGCCAAGATCACATCACTGCACTCCAGCCTGGGCATCAGAGTGAGACTCTGTCTAAAAAAAAAAAAAAAAGAGTTCACTGGTTAAATTATCGTCTATTCATAGAGTAGAATACTAGGCATTCATTTAAAATGATGCGAGCATGTATTTTGAGCATCAGCAACTAGGTAAGAGAAGTGTATTTTTAAAAGCAATGAGTTATAAAAATACAAATTAGATATATACGCATGACTAAGGGGTAGGGGTGTCCAGTTGTAACAATGGCAAGTTGTAAGAGATAAAATCCTAAGTTCTTTGTTTTTATTTCTATAGACATCTTTGTGTCTTCTCGACTCTTTCATAATTAGCATGTTTTTAATAATTAGAATATATGTAAATCTATTTTTGAAGTAATATAATGACTAGCCTTGTACATAAAATTTTGCATACATCTTGACTTCCTTAGAATTAGTACCCAGGTTTAACTTATTTATTCAAGAGAATAAATTTTTTTGAAGCTTTACATGCATATTTTCAAATTTCCTCTTTAGAAGAAACACACATATATATTCACCAGCAGCGTTTGACAGTGCCAATTCCCTAGGCCCTCACTGGAACTTTTTAAATAGCCAGTGTGATCAGTTATCATTTGTGGTTGCTTCTGACAAGGCATGTCTCATGTGATCAGCAGTCAAGAAATTACTCCTTTCAAACTGGCTGTCTGTACTCCTCAAAGTTTTGTTTTTAGCTCTTTCTATTATAAACATTTATTGTCTGTCTGGTTTATCTTCCTATAAGCAGTTATCGAAAGAATCAATTTAATTAATATTTGGAGTACTTCTATACCCAGTCCATAAAAGTGTGACAATTCCTGAACTCAGTTAATTGGGTTTCAAAATGATTTTTCCTCTGGTTGAGGCAATATAAGGAGGGAATTAGGATTTGGAGATTTACAGTCAGACTGCCTGGGCTCAAATCCTAGCTCTGTAACAACTTACTGATTTGCCATCAGCAAACCAGGAAGAGAACCCTCACCAGGAACCACGTCTGCCAGCACCTTGATCTTGAACTTCTCAGTGTCCAGAACTATGAGAAATAAATGTCTGTCATTTAAGCCCCCCAGTATAGTTAATGAACTAGGCCCAGTTCCCTCAGCTATATAAGGAGGACCAAGCCAACCTATGCATGTAAGAACATGACACAGTGCTGGGACATAACCCTCAAAGGGATACCGCTGAATAGGTACAATGCTATGTAGTGAATTGTGACCCCTCAAATTCATATGTTGAGGCCCTAACCCCCAATATGATGATATTTGAAGATGAAACCTTTGGGAGGTCATTACATTTAGATGAGATCATAAAGGTGGGATTTTCATAATAGTTCTAGTGCCCTTAAGAGACACCAGAGAGCTTGCTTCTCTCTCTCTCCCTGTCATGCAAGCACACAGCAAGACATCAGCAAACCAGGAAGAGGACCCTCACCAGGAACCACATCCGCCAGTACTTTGATCATGAACTTCTCAGTGTCCAGAACTGTAAGAAATAAATGTCTGTCATTTAAACCACCCAGTATATGGTATTTTGTTATAGCAGTCTAAACTAACACATACAATTTTGTTATTAGCATTCTTCATGGGCCCTGAGAGTCTTATATGAGAAATAAAAGGGAGGTAATGATAATAGACGGTGAGAGATGGGTTAGGAATGCAGGTGAAAGTAATAAATACAGAGTGATTGACATTGATGCTTTTTCTTTATCTATCAGTGTTTACCCTCTCGAGTGTTTCTCTGGCAACTGTTCTCCCTAGCAACAAAAACCTGGTCTGCCTGAATTTGGTGCTAATTTTGCAGATCATGGAGTGAGGTTTCTGTATGAGGCTGAGTCATCCTGACTGTAAAATAGAGGACCTGGACTATGTATTCTGCTGCTTTCCTTCTAAATGGTATTTACTGTGTAGGGATTCACTTAATGGGTGAGAAAGCTGGAATCTGTATATGTATTTAGTAAAAGTCAAATTCTAAATGATTCATTTTTTCTATTGAAATTCTGAGGAAATTTTTTATCTTCATTATAATCATTATAAGTTTTTCTTACCTTTCCAAGAAGACTTGTTTTGTAGAGTTTTCCTTTTGTGGAAAAATGCTCCTTTGTTACTAAATCAGAATTAAAGTGTTATAAAGGAATTAAAATTTTTCTACCCACACACCATTAAGTTAATACCAACTACTTTAAGATTCATCTGTTCATTTGATATGGGAACAATTTTATTCACTTGTTTATTTATTCAACATTATTTTTAAAACTTATTTTAATATTGCTACTCATTTGCAATATTCATATAATGTTCCATAGATCCCTGCTATCTCTGACAGGCACATCATAAGCACACATGTCATATCTCTGACATGACATGTGTGGCCAGTGAATGCCAGGCTGACCTCTCAAACCAGTGCCCAACAGAGGAGGTAGTTTTTCTGCCAAAAGATGAGGTCCAGCCTTCAGCATTTTTAGGTTAAGAAGCTCAAGATTTGTAGTATTCAGAGACTTTATTTTGATACATTGATTTGAATTAACCAATTTAACAGGGAGGCATGAAACTTCTAGAATATAAAAGAATTAACTTATCAATAAATATAACTAGAAGGGAGAGGGGATTTGGAATATATGAACATCTTTTTTTTAATTTAATTTTTAGTTGACAAATATTAGAATTTGAACATCTTAAAGGATTCATTTTCCTCTGGAAGGAAAATGTACCTGGAACTTTAGGTAACTGTATGACCATTCACTTATAACACAGGGAAGGAGTTAAATCATTTTTAGCACGATCATCAGTAACTTTTAACATACAAATTAACCTGTTAAGAAGACTATTGATCAGAATCCATTCTGAAGGCACCCTATCCCTCTGCTGTCTAAGATGTGCCCTGGGATTCTTCTGTATTGAGACAGGGTCTCACTCTGTCAGCCAGGGTGGAGTGCAGTGACATGATCATAGTTCACTGGAGCCTCAACCTCTCTGGTTCAGGTGACCCTCCCACCTCAGTCTCCTGAGCAGCTAGGACCACAGGTATGCACCAACACACCAGGCTAATTTTATTTTTTATTTTTTTGTGGAGATGGAGGGGGATCTCACTATGTTGCCAAGACTGGTCTCAAACTCCTGGGCTCAAGCAATCCTCCTACCTCAGCCTCTCAAAGTACTAGGATTTCAGGCATGAGCCACCACACCTGGCCTGTATTGTTTTGTTTTGTTTTGTTCAGACAGGAGTCTCGCTCTGTCGCCCAGGCTGTAGTGCAGTGGCATGATCTCACTTCACTGCAACCTCTGCCTCGCAGGTTCAAGTGATTCTCCTGCCTCAGCTTCCTGAGTAGCGCGGAAATACAGGTGTGCACCCCACACTCGGCTAATTTTTTGTATTTTTAGTAGAGGCAAGATTTCACCATGTTGGCCAGGCTGGTCTTGAACTCCTGGCCTCAAGTGATCTGCCTGCCTTGGTCTCCCAAAGTGCTGGGATTAGAGGCACGAGCTACCACATCCGGCCTGCACTAGGATTCTTAACTGGATCCTGGAATAGTTGTTATTCCCACAGTAGCAATGGGGTGGGAATTTACTAGCAGATAGACTAACGAAAACTATCACCTGGAATGTGTGCAAATTTAGCAAATGTAAAATCTTCCTTCCTAAGAATGCCTTTAAGAGGCTCCAGACTAAGAGCAGAAGCAGAGTGGAAACAGGACTGATATCAAAGGGGTAATTGAAAGACAGTCTATACCACTTTGTGCCAGTTGATGCTGTGACTCTTCCTACTCCAGTCTTACGTATAAAGTGGCTAGCTGCAGCAGTCACTAAAGGAAAACTAAACAAAAAACCAAAATAGAAGGAGTCATTCTTCCCTAAAGAAAATGATGTGCCTTGGGAACAAGCCAGTTTCCAGTGTAGGTAAGCTCTTCTCATTTTGGCATTTGGAAGGACCCTCCTTTCTGCCTTCTGCCTGTGTACCCTAAAAAGCCTCCCAGTGGACACATCCACCCAGAGATGGGTGAAACCGCATCTCTGCTAAAAATGCAAAAAATAGCTGGATGTGGTGGCAGGCACCTCTAATCCCAGCTACTTGTGAGACTGAGGCAGGGAGAATTGCTTGAACCCAGGAGGCGGAGGTTGCAGTCTGCCAAGATTGCACCACTGCACTCCAGCCTGGGTGACAGAGCAAGACTCCTCAAAAAAAAAAAAAAAAAAAAAAAAAAAATTTGGTTGACCTTGACCTGGAGGCAGTTGTCTTTTAGTGGCACAGGTTTAGTGATAAAGGATTATATTTCCCACTGTATGGGTCCTGGGTCCATTCTTATTTCTTAGTTCTGCAGTGAATGATGTTTACAAAAATATAACCTCGTAAATGATATATACTGGTTTTGAAAATTTTAGAATCCACCTGTATATAAAGTATAAAAAACAATTAAAATTACTAAACTGAGTATGAAGTTTTGTTTATGGATTTATTGATTGATTGATTGAGACAGGGTCCTGCTTTGTCACCCAGGCTGGAGTGCAGTGGCTCGATCTCAGCTCAATGAAGCCTCAACCTCCTGGGTTCAAGCGCTCCTCCTACCTCAGCCACTCAAGTAACTGGGACTACAGGCACGCACCACGCCTGGCTAATTTTTTTTATTGTTTGTAGAGACGAGGTCTTTCTATGTTGCCCATGCTTGTCTCAAACTCTTAGGCTCAAGTGATCCTCCCACCTCTGCCTCCCAGAGTGTTGGGATTATGGGCATGAGCCACCATGCTCAGTCATAAAGTTTAAAATAATGCAACCAATTGGGAGGATAAAAGAGGGACAGAAAAGTTGGGAGATAATTTTCTCATCTTATATAGAAGTCAATAGACAGATCTACAGTAGACAGATCAATAACTAAAGGACCAATAGGAAAAATAAAAACAATGTAATGTATTTGGGGGTAAAGATGAGAGTAGGTACTGTAAGTGACCTAATTCTTCTTTTTATATGAAATGAAATGTTTGATTACTATAAAAATCAAATAAATTTTTGTGAAACTTGATAGATTCTAACATGCAAATAAAAGCACAAAGGGCCACGAGTAGCCAAGACACTCTTGAAGAGTAAGGTGGGAGGATTTATTCTACCAACTATCTAGTCTTATTGAAACAGCCTCATTGTCTGGAGTAACACCAAGGTTCGTTGTCCCACAGCCACGGAGAACAAGAACAAGGACACAGACACACAGTGAGGTTAAGAGTGGAATTTTAATAGGCGAAAGAAAGAGAAGAGCTCTCTGCTGCAGAGAGGAGTCCTGGAAAAATAGGTCGCCGGATCTGCGGTGAAATGCAGGGGGTTTTATAGGTGAGCTGGTAAATAGGCGGTGTCTGGTTTACATACGGTGCAAAAAACTGGTTATACCAGGTGTGCCATTTGCATAGGGCATGAATTT